>CAUYTI010082794.1:0-117499 GCA_963575145.1 Galago senegalensis
TCCAACTCCTGGGCTCAAGCGAGTCTCTTGCCTCAGCCTCCCAAGTAGCTGGGACCACAGGCGCCCGCCACAACGCCCGGCTATTTTTTTGGTTGCAGCCATCATTGTTGTTTGGTGGGTCCGGGCTGGGGATTCGAACCCACCACCTTAGGTGTACATGGCTGGCGCCTTAGCCGGTTGAGCTATAGGCGCCAAGCCGTGACTTTTTATATAATAAAGTCTTTTCTTTGTAAATAAAACATAGTCTTTTATTTATGCTGATGCTACATTTGATTAAAATGTTTAGTACAAAAAATTTAATTTACAGAATCTATTCTCTAAATGTGAAATAGATTCTCATATCTATCTAGAATAGATTAGCATATTAATCTAGAAACTATTACTATAGTACTTAACTCTACTGTCTTGCTTTTTTTTTTAAATCAGTAACCTCCAAACTTTGTTACTTTATTTTTTCTCTCCTGAGTTATTTTGTTTGAATTCAACATTTAATAAGTAGTATTCTATTTTATATACTTTCTTGGCTTTTCATTATTTCTTTTGTCCATTTTGGTGGCTCTTATAGGAATTACAACATCTACCATTAATTGTCATCATCTACCTTCATGTATAGTTGAACAGCTCCTGCATAAGTAACTAGCTTTATTGTATATTATCACATGTTATTCACACCACTTTTTTCTTTGTGCTTCAGTTAGCATACTTAGTTTTATATGTATTTTATAAACACTATAACACAGAATATTTAATTTGATGTCTATTATTGCTGTAAATATTCAGTTGACCATAACAGAAATTAAAAATCAATTAAAAGAAAATGTAATAAGATTTACCCAAACATTATTCTTTTTCTGACAATCACTTCTTTCTGAAGGTCTTAGTTTTTCTTTTTAAAAATATTATGTTAATATAATAAAAGCCAAAAAATCATGATCATTGCAAAGAAGAATTAAAAGCTCTTTAAAAAGTCAATACATATTCGTGATAAAAATGCTAAGTGAACTACAGATAAAAGGTAACGCCTCAGTGAGTGATAATAGCAATCTTAGTGGTAAAAGAATTTCCTATAAGATTGGGAAGAGGACACATATCTTGGCTGCCACCACTCTTATGCAGCATTATACTTGAAGTTCTAGCCAGCATTATCAGGGAAGTAAAAGAAAAAAAAATAAATGCCAGCCAGATTGCAAAGAAAGAATCAAAACAGTCTTTTTTGGGAGTGTAGGAGAGTAGAAGAGTCATATGATCTCGTTTGTACAAAATCCTAAATAATCGACATAAAATCTGTTAGAACTAAGGAGTTCAGGAAGTTAACGGAATGCATGATCAATAGGAAAATGTCAATTGTATTTCTGTCTATTTCTAAAATACACTCTATAAAGAATTCCAAAATGTTGTAATTTTTTTCTATTTATTTTATATTTAAAATGTCTTTCACAGCTCTCCATTTCGGTAAATATTATCTTAAATTTTTATGTGTTTTATCTAATTGCATTTTGATTCACTTAATTATTTAATCTGTTACTTAGTGAATTATGATACAAAAAATAAATGAAATATGTCACACTTGTGATGCTACAAATATTACTAGAATTAATTTTAACCATTATATTTTTTAAAATGATTATGTTAAGGGTAGATACTCAAAGGAAGAAATAAAAATGCATTAAACTTCTCTATTAGAAGATATGACAATCTATTTGGGATTTTCTTTTTTTCTTCTGAGTATTTTCAAAATTCATTACTTATTGTTCAAAAATTATGTTCATTGTTATTTCAATTGAAGATTTATTAAATACTGAAGAAGCATTAAAGTACATTAACATCGTAGCAATCTTTTCTTTGTCTTCTCCCAGAACATGGCATATTTTTGCCAATTCCCAAAATGTCACTTACCATTGTACAGGTGGGTGTTTTTTTTTTTATTATTTTAAGGTAGAAAATAAAACAAATAAAAGACTCGAAGATTTGTCTATAATTCTATATAATTACTCGAAAAGAAAATATTGATTTTGCTATAGATTTCTTGATAAACCAGAGACACTGATTTAAGAAAACATCAAGTGTTTTATAAATTATATAGCAGATGTTAGCAGAAGCCTGAGAAGGTCACTTACACCCTTGCTGCTTGTAGTGTGATCATCAGACCATGACCATTGGCGTGACTAGTTAGAAACCTGGGTTCACTCCTGACCTACTGAATCAGAACCCCCATTGTAACAAGATTCCCGGTGATTCTTGGGTGCTTTCGAGTTTGGAAGACACCAATTGAAGCTACCTATAACTTGCAGCTAAAAGGCAACTTCATGGGAGCACAAACAATGATAGAGTAGAAGTCATCGTGTTCAATATTAGATAATATTAGTAAATATCAGTAAACATGAGTTTTCTCCACGTTTAATGCTAAAATGGTGAAATTGGTTTGAATTTGTCATCAAGCCCTAGCTACTTCAACATTGTCTGCTTGGCTGTGGTGCAAGATTCTTAAGGCATAGGGAAATTGTAATATAAATTAATACAAGACAGATGCTCAGTAGATACTCTTGAAAACAAGAGCAAATGAAAGATTTAACAAGTAGTTATACAAGTGAATTTAAATGAAAATAACTTGTGAGTCCCTTACTGGTACAGTGTTATAGTGTCTAAGATCAAACAATGTACCATATGAGCTGATAATATAATACTCAATTCTTGCTCTACAACGCAATCTCTAAGTAAAGGTAAGCTTTACTCTTGGGAATGGGGATTTCTGGTGAATCTACAAACTTTTAATGCCACTGCAATATAGTTTCAAAATAATCTAACTTTAATCATGATGGTATATGTAAGAATTTTGAATGTAAACGGCTTTTGTCCTATATGAAGAATAAAATTAAATGTAGTAACTTCAAATGTAATGCAGTGCACACTCTTCCAATGTGTATTAACACCTCCAGTGCATCTTACCCATGCAAAACTCAATATTTCATGTATCACCTGAGTCATGATTACTGAGTTATCAGTGAATCTGTTGGCTACTCTATCTTCAAATCACCCTGAGAGAAATATCCAGGCATAAGGAAATAATTTACAAAAGACTGAAGAGATAGAAAAATATTTCAGAGGTTAGCCGGGAGTTGTGGCAGGCGCCTGTAGTCCCAGCTACTCGGGAGGCTAAGGCAAGAGAATCGCTTAAGCCCAAGAGCTGGAGGTTGCTGTGAGCTGTGAGGCCTCGGCACTCCACCAAGGGCAGCACAGTGAGACTCTGTCTCAAAAAAAAAAAAAAAGATCAAGAGGGCATCACTCTTATTCATACTGTACATTCTCTCTCTCTCTATGGAAACATCTTGGCAAGGAAATTTTGTGAACCTTAGTGCCACGGTATCTACTTCTTTACCAAATACTCATCCTACCAGTGTCTTCAGACTTTGCAAGTACAGAGAATGAAGTCAGGATGGGAAAAGAGAAATGGCATAAGCAGCGTGGTTCATAAGCAACAGGCAGTGGTGTTGTGGGCAGCAAACCTGGCTGGCAGCACGATCTGTGCATCTTAGCACATCCAGGCTGGGCACAGCCTGTGCACATTGGAGGTTTGCATGGGCCAGCTATGCAAAGCTCAACATCCAAGATTTGGTTGCAATGTCAGGAGTGGAAGCTCTGAAATTTATATTTTTAATAACCAAGTCAATGTTTTTGAGGCCCAGATATTCATATTCACCAAACTGTGTGACTCACTGTAGAAATTTAAACAATCTCAGTTTTGATGACACTCAGGGATTCCAAAAGGAAGGAGAAGGCCTCTGGAAAGCAGTGTATGAGGTAGACAGTTTTTGCGTAGACAATGTGGAAAGAATAACTGGAACCTGGAATTAGAAATCTGGTTTCCTGTGAGGAACCTGAGTAGTTTTACGGTCCCTGAGTATGCCTGTTTCAAAAAGAGAACATCTGTACCTGATGTTATAGTAACCAAAACAAAATCTAAATGTTTTCATTTTCTGGAACTGGCTCCCCACCCTCCTTTAATACCTTCACACCTGTATTTAGAAAACACAATCCATGTGGAATTAAGAAACTGAAATAAGGAACTGGAAGTTTTCTTGTGCAAAACATCAGTGAAAGGAAATTGTTCAGAACGTCTGAAGCATTATTCTAAGCAATCTCAGTGTGGAAGGCAATCATGGCATTCTAATCTGGTTTTTGTTTTATACCATACACTGTGCTATATGCTTTACTCACATCACTGCTTCTCAGCTTTCTCTAAAAAAACGCCTTTTGGGAAGAGATTCACAATAGCCCAAGATGTCCTAAATCATTCCCAAGTGATCTGCAGCATTGGTAAAAGATATGGCTAGAAAAATCCATGATCCTTCTAAAACATAATTAAATGCAGACATAAAATTTAAATTACAATTTCCATTATTAACACTCACCCCTTCATGATGTTGATCACGAGAATATTCTAATAAAGGTCACTGATATTTATATATCAATTAAATCAATGATATTATATCAATTTATGATATAAATTATTTACTGCCACAAACTTCACGAATCATCATTATTTATACCTATATAACTGTGGGTTAAAAGAGGCCATGTTGGAAAGTTAAAAAAAAATGTCATCCAATAACTGAATTCTACTGAGAAGTCCTAGCAATGTGGTCAGTCCCAGTGATGAGGCTCCGTTGGGCCTGCCACTCACACATACGCTCCTTAGTTGTTGCACATTAAGAGCACGAAGGCAGAGCTGGTGAGACTGTGCCTGCTTCAGCTAGGAACTACAGCCAGAGAAGAGAAGGAGAAGAGCACGATTCTCCCGGCAGAGCTGGCAACAGCTCACAGTGACACAAGTATCTTGAACAGAAGCCAGACTCAAATAAAATTTAGATAGAAAAAACAAATTCCCAATGTAGCACTTTAACACCATCAGAAAAAAAAAAAGTTATAAGAAGCATTTCCTCTCAAGATTAGTCACTCCGTCTATAATTGCCCTCCAGTCGATGGAAGATAAAAATCTAATATTTAGCCTTACCAGCCATGCAGTTGAACTTTTCATAAAGGTGCTATATAGATCGTGAAGTTCACCCAGGCTCGGGTACATTTCTTCTTTCCAAAAGGTAAAAAAACTTACTTTTTTTTTTATAAGGGGCTAGAACTCTGAAAATACTGTCTCCTCTAGAAAAAAAAAAAAGATTAAATTTGTCATGAAATTGGAAGGTCTTATTTGAAAAACCATTAGAAACAGAAGAAAATTGAAAAGGAGCTTTAAAAGAAAATCTATGGCTCAGCGCCTATAGCTCAACCAGCTAAGGCGCCAGCCACGTACACCTAAGGTGGCGGGTTCAAATCCCCAGCCCAGACCCGCCAAACAACAATGATGGCTGCAACCAAAAAATAGCCCGGCATTGTGGCGGGCAGCTACTTGTGGTCCCAGCTACTTGGGAGGCTGAGGCAAGAGACTCGCTTGAGCCCAGGAGTTGGAGGTTGCTGTGAGCTGAGATGCCACGGCACTCTATCCAAGGGGACAGCTTGAGGCTCTGTCTCAAAAAAAAAAAAAAAATCTATGGTGGGCTTGGGACAATTGAAAAAAATATGAAGCAGAAAGAAACAACTATCAGATGATAACACATCACTTCTAGTTGACAAGGAAGTCGCCCAAAGCATACCTTGGTAAACAAAGGTAAGACAAGCAGAGATGGTGACGAAGCTAACATTTTAGTGGGGGAAGTCTGACATGTTGAAAGTTGCAAAAAGAATATCGCTGAAAGATTAAAATATAAAAACCATATTTTGTTAAAAATCCCCCCAAGGTATACACGGTGAGAGCAAAGTGATCATCATTTAAAATAATTCAAAATAAAGATCATAGATAAAAATACAATTTTACTTATAGATTCTTTTTCTCATAAGGGCATCCAATAAATACGATGATGTAATAGCCAAGATATAATGGAAACAGAAGAAAAATAAGCACAAAAATAAAATCCTGTCTCTGTAAGTCAAGGTTCACAAAGGGGACATTATGCAGGGAAACATGTCTTTTTCAAACTAAAAATAAATCATCTACAATAAAAATAAAAATAACAACTGCAAAGGTATTTGTCTTAGCTCAACAAGCTGCTATAGCAAAATACTATGAACTGGGTCACTTACAAACAACAGGAGCTTATTCCTCACAATTTTGAATGTAGGACGTCTAAGACTTGACAGATGTGGTTCTGGTAAGGGCTGCCTTTCTGGCTCACAGATAACAAACTCTTAGTCGGTCCTCATGTTACCGGAATTTCTTCTACAGTAGGTCCTTGGTCTGGGGGATTCCGAGAAGGAATCCACACCACGGATCAGTGATAAGACAGGATTTACTTTACAGAAAAGAAAACACAAAAAGTACCAGAGCTTCTGGCAGAGGGAAAAACCCAAGTCCCCTCTGCCTAGGTTTTTTGTCTAGGAGGATACATATATGTATAGCCTAAAAAATGAATGGATACAGCTCCTTCTGCTTAGGGCAAAATTTCAGGGCCTTCCCAGGCCTGGGAAACTTAAATGAGATTAACCAGGCCTAGGAAATGGGGGTCTCCCTGTTCAACTTTGAATCGGGGAACCCTGCAGGGGCCCCCTCCCAGCCCCAGAAGCTGTGTGTATGTCCCAGAGGGCAGCCTCACACCTGCGGCACTGCCCATTATACAAGGGCGGCTCTGGCAGCAGCACGGGCTGTGTGGGTGGAGGGTCTCTCACAACTACGTAGGGACCCGCGGCCTTGGGATGGGCTCTCCAGCTCTTGCCTCCCCTCATCCCGCTGAACCAACACCTCCCAGGGCTGCCAGGCAGATGGTGCAGCAGGTCCTCTCCCCAGCACAGCCTGAGCCAGGATGCCACCCACCCTATGTCCCTCACACTATGTCAGGAGCACTAGTTCTCTAGGGTCCCTTTAGAAGGGCACTGAATTCCAGTCATGACCTATCAACACACCCATGCCTTACTTCCTAACACCATCATTTTAGATGTTAGGATTTCAGGACATGAACTTTGGGGCTGTCACAGACATTCAGACTAGGGCATAATTGTGTAGCAATATCAAAACCAAGTGTTTACACAGATTACTTCCACAAAATATGTGAGTAGACAATATAGAAACAGGAACAAAGATTTGTGGAAACAGGTGGAGAGGTGTCACCTAAAGTGTTTTATTTTAATGTAGAGGAAAGATAAACAATTAAATAAATAAGTCAACACAACTGAAAAATCAATCAAAAATTTACTTTAAGATTAGTTTATTATAATCTCCATCTAATCATTATGTTAAATTCCAAGTCCAAACTTTAATCACATCTCATTTAAATAAAGAAAACAATAAAAATTAACTTTCACATTGTTTAAATTTGGGGTGAAATGATAATAAAAAATATTGTAGTAACAAACATTCCAAAGAAATAATGACATTAGGCTGGGCGCCTATAGCTCAACCGGCTAAGGGGCCAGCCATGTACACCTAAGGTGTCGGGTTTGAATCCCCAGCCCAGACCCGCCAAACAACAATGACAGCTGCAACCAAAAAATAGCCAAGTGTTGTGGCGGGCACCTGTGGTCCCAGCTACTTGGGAGGCGGAGGCAGGAGACTCGCTTGAGCCCAGGAGTTGGAGGTTGCTGTGAGCTGTAATGCCACGGCACTCTACCTAGGAGGACAGCTTGAGGCTCTGTCTCAAAAAAAAAAAAAAAAAAAAAATTAGCCAGGCATAGTCATGCAGGCCTATAGTCTCAGCTACTGGGGAGGCTGAGGCAGGAGGATCACTTGAGCTCAGGAGTTCAGGGTTGCAGTGAGCTATGATCTATGATTGCGCTACTATAATCTAGTCTAAGCAACAAAGAAATACTCTAAAATTAAAAAAAATTAACTTTTTAAAAAGGCTTTACAAAAAGAGATGTCAAGATAAAGGTCATGGCTCCATTGTGAAAAACTGTGGAACAATTTCAATTCTTTTTTTTTTTTTTTTTTTTTTTGAGACAGAGCCTCAAGCTGTCCCCCTGGGTAGAGTGCTGTGGCTTCACTGCTTACAGCAACCTCCAACTCCTGGGCTCAAGGGAGTCTCCTGTCTCTGCCTCCCAAGTAACTGGGACCACAGACGCCCGCCACAACGCCCAGCTATTTTTTTTTTGGTTGCAGCCATCGTTTGGCCGGCCCAGGCTGGATTCAAACCCACCATCTTAGGTGTATGTGGCTGGCTCTTTAGCCACTTGAGCCACAGGCACTGAGCCACAATTTCAATTCTTAAAACCTCCATGGAGGGAGATGTTTCTGGGGAACAGAAGCCCTTCTTTCAGGATAACCCAATTCTCCTTTCCAGCACTTAAAACTCACTTTCTTTTGCTTTGTCCTCAGTGACAACAGAGACCACCTTTACATTTCTCTATATTCCCCAGCTTGCACTATTTAGAGAGTTCCAGCCTTTGAGCTTTAATTCCAAGTTAAGAGTTAGTTTTTTTGCCCAGAAGACTCATTTATGTCCATTCTCTCCCATTCCTACACCTCAGGCCCCTGAAACAACGTAATAATCATAGTCCTTTCTGTACAAAGTTTTCACAGAAATTCAGGAAAAACAATCCACCATATGCATATGGCTTGGTTTCCAGCCATCTACAGGAGTAAATCACAGGCTCCTTTGGGTCCTAACCAATTTTGAGCTTTCCCGGTCTCTAGCCTACCTTTTTCCCCACGCCCTCTTCACAGCTATCATCCTGAACAGAAAGTGGGAGAGGAGATGCTTAAGCAGATTATTACAGGAAGATGCTGTGCTTTTTAATATGGGAGAATAACTGGTAGATCTTAAGTGATTTTACTCTCCACCAAAGGTTTGCCTGAAATGCTCGTGATTTCTTTTTATGTGAGAAAGATGCATGAGTTTCCAGTAGAGGATATTTTGGGTGCATTTTCCTCACGAATCTACAACCTATGGTTTATTAAACTATTTTCTCTTCTGTTAAGAAAATTTAATCCTATTTCTTGACAGTTGACAGCATATGCATGTTTCCTTCCGAAATCTTTTCAATTGCTTTGAACTAGAACCAAGCACATCCCATGAATAATTCTGTTTATTTCTTCTTCTTATGGAAATAGTCCAAATAAATGAGGCCACTTGAAGGAGCTAATACAATTAAAGTGATACCCTCACTTCCACAGCATTCAGATTACCCCAAAACAACATATTTACATAACCACAGTTCGTTGAGAATTAGACCCTGGTAAATTAGGAATATTGAACCACGAGATCATTAGGACAACCTGCCTTTACCATGTTAGGCTGGGGGCGACTCATGGTAAGAAATGGAGCTAAACTCTGCAGACGAGATGTTTGTTGTAGTTCTAAATCTCAGCTCAGAAACAGTATGTAGTGTTCCTTTGATCTTAAAATGAACTACATCAGAAAGCTGGAAATCAGCTGTTTGAGAATAGAGAATTTTTGTCCTTTCAAATGTAGTAACAGTCACAGACTGATCAGGAGAATATAACCTTTGAAGTGAGACCCCAAGAACAATTTTTCAGAAGAACAGCCTAATTTAGAAGATTAGGCAACTAAAAGATTTTTATCTGCTTCTTCCTTCAAAGTCAAGCTGCCTTGAGTCGTATCATGCAAACCCACAATTCCACTTACCTATCCCCTAACAAGTAAGTTTACAGAGCCCTCTTCTCTGGGCTGTGACAAATGTACAACTTTCCCACCCTCTACTCAGTTCTCACTTGGTACCCACAGAAGGCATCCGTGTGTCCAAAACAAGCTTCAGAAGTAGTTCAGGTTGAGTATTCCTTATGCAAAATGCTGGAGGCCAAGTGTTTGGCAGAAGTGTTTCAGATTTTGGATTTTTCATTATTTTAAAATATGCATTTTGCTACTTGAGCATCCCTAATCCAGGGATCTAAAATCCAAAAAGCTCTGTAAGCATTTCTGCTGAGTGTCGTGTCAAGCTCAAAAAATTTTGGATTTGGGAGCATTTTGGATTTGGGGACTGGGGGTGCTAAGTCACAGGAGGCTCTGTTTAACTCTGCACATCAGGCCTCAGAAGCACAAACCAGGCTGTGGCTTCAAACTGGACCCCATCTTCCAGCATGGTAGGTCCTCACTTGAGCTGGGGGTTACCACAGAAGGGAAGCCCTCCTTTGCCACCGTTCTCCCTGCCTGAACATGTGAGCAGGCCGGTGGGCTTCTCTTCCGGCTGATTAAATAGACTCTGCTTCTGCTCCACAAACCTTGTGTAGTTTACTGCCACACCAGAGCATGAAGGCCCCAGGGAGACAGGAAGTTCCACCTGCTATCTTGAGTCTAACTCACATCCACCAATAGAATATATCCTAGACATTCAAGGAATTTCATTCAGCCAGTAACAAAGATGACAATTATTTCCCCATTTTTCTGGCAATCCTTATATGAACTCTCCACCAGCCAGAACTTTGGAGGGAAAGGAGAACGAGATGCATCAAAACCATCTTAAACTCCTAATACACTTTTAATACAAAAGCCAGGATCTAACGTGACAGAAACTGAGGAATTAAATTTAAATCCACAATGAGATTGAGCCTCTTGCCGCCACCATGGCAGCCAATTTTGAGTAGTTACATGAACCTGGGCAACTGGCCTTGACCAGTGTAGCAGGTGATTACAGCTTTGGTTGTGGTGTCAGCTACAATAAAGCACAGCATTGGCTGAAATGATTACGTGCCAAACAACAAATGATATTAGAAAATGACAGTCCATTCTAAGAATCAGGACTTGTTTTCCTTTGGACCACAAGACAAACAGGAGAAAGCTGGCCTTTGCAAAGATACAGATGGCAGAGAAGCTCTCACCATGCCCTTACACCTCCAAGGTAATTGTTTGCCAAGGACTCTGGCATCCTGGTGGAGAGGCTAACCAGAGGTGCTAACCAGAGCCAGGAAAAGATATTTCAAAGCAGGCTCTTCTTTGAGCAGAGGTGAAAGCTGGGACGGGTAGACCTCCAGTGTGGGAGCTTCTAGAGTGTGGCCACAGATCCTTTCTTGTTCCTCAGGATCCACCAAGAGACTAGTAACCAAGGTGTCCGAGGATGGACGAGAGGAGCATCAGCAGAGCACAGTCTTAGAACCACGGTGATTGATACTTCTTGTCTCAGTGACTGGCGTAGTCACTTGGCCAAGTCAGAAGCCTGGTTGTCATTCGCTCCTCATCACAACCCACGTCCCCATTTACACCTGCACAGCTCAGCTGCTCCGTCAGTTCAGGTACCTCCTATCACCTGGAAAAACAACAGGGCCCTCCTGACTAGTCTCTCGGCCTCTAATGGGCTATTAACAGGGCATCCCTTTTAAAAACATCAATCGTAGCACTCCTCAGCTTAAAATCTCTCAGTGGCTGTCAGGCCTTTAACATAAAACTCAGAACAACTTCCTACAACCTCTCTAGTGACATATTTAAGGTGACTAGACGTCCGGCTTTTAGCAGGACAGTCTCAATTTTTAACAATTTGTCCTGTGTCCCACGGCATTTTTAAAAAGTCCTGATTTTTGGAAAGAATGCACAACAAGCTAGGGAACGGCGGGAGAATGGGAAGGGAATATACGGTTTTCAGCTGCCATGTGGCTATTTCACCAGGATATGAGTTTTATATTATTTTTGTTTATTTTATAATGTTAAACTTTAATAATAACAAATAATTGTTGAGAACTGATTATCGAGAACTGCTTATCAAAGTTCACATTGTTGATCAGTTGTTAGAATTTGACCACTATTGTTTGGACTTAATGAACAATGGCATTTTTTGGCATTGGCAACCATGAAAACATTTTGTAACTGTCTCTCAGACGATACACATTGTACTATGTGCTAGTGCTAAACAAGTTATGTCAACAAATCAGCTATTCAGATAATTTAGGTAAGTAATTTATTTATTTATTTCATGAATTTAGCAGGTAATACTTGTATTATTTATATTTTAGAGTAGCGGCAAAAAGTCTAGCGCCAGCCTTGAAAGTGACATGACTTACGAGGTATCATTATTAAAAAAATATATTGATAAGGAAAAGGTTAAATCTTGGGCATCAGCAAAAATCACAATGGAGAACAAATGGTTAGAAATATTTCATCATTTTGAAACAAACCATGTTCCATACAATAATGCCCTAAAAATTGTGGGATACGCACTGTCCTTACCAGGAACTAATGCTGTGACTGAACGCGTTTTTTCTACGGTAAATAAAGTGTGGACATCAGAAAAATAACAATTAAGTGTTGAGACTTTGAAAGCCATTTTATGTGTGAAATATAATTTAACAAATTCTTGTGAAAAATTTCATGACCTTTTAAACGACAGCAATCTACTAAAAAAATTCACTCAAATAAGAAATATGCCAAAGAATAAAATAATACTATACATAATTTTTAATGTATTATATTTGTAAATTGTACTTATGTTGAAATTAAAAAATATATATTACAATACTATTTTTGCATTCTATGAAAATTTTTGTTGCTCCGTATAGACCAAATTTTTAATTAAGACCCCCCCACCCCCTGTCAATGGTGTCCCACTTTACCAATGTTAAAATCTGGTCACCTTAGAAGTGATTCTCTTGCCTCAGCCTCTCAAGTAGCTGGAACTACAGGCATCCACCACAATGCCTGGCTCTTTTTTGGTTGTAATTGTCATTGTTGTTTTGGCAGGCTTGGGCTGGATTCAAACCCGCCAGCTCAGGTGTATGTGGGTGGTACCTTAGCCACTTGAGCTACAAGTGCCGAGCCAATTATTAAAAATTGTTTATAAAGGAGTCTTCCTCCCTGAAATTCTTGCTCCCATTTTTTTATCCAAACTTTCTTTTTTGATCCCAATCTTCAAGCTCTTGCCTGTGCTTTACTGCTCAGTTTTACTCTGATTAAATTTTAGACCAACTGCATTCCTTCCACCCTAATCAGTCAACATCCTGTTTGCTGAAATCTTTCCAGGCCAAGAGGCCACTATTAGGTACAAGTGTGTGGCAGGGCTGTTATACAGGACTCTGCACCCAGAAGTGTGTAATACTCTGCTGTTGTCATCTTGAAATGCTTAACTTTTGAACAGGAGCCTCCATTTTCAGCTTGCACAGGGCCCTGCAAATTATATAGCTGACCCTGAACTTAGGCACTTCCATCTTCAAATGAATTGTGGATCAGGCTCAGGTTTTCAACTTTAGCTGCTCGTTAGAATAGCCTGAATCCCAGAAATGCAGCATTAATTGGATGTGGGTGAACCCTAGCCATGGGGAGTTGTTAAGCTGATTGCATCAGCCCAGGCTGGGAACCATGGATCCAGTTGGAGAGGTCAGGCCAAATGGGTGGTTTACAAAACATCTGGAGGGCTTAGAGCAGTGGTTCTCAACCTTCCTAATGCCGTGACCCTTTAATACAGTTCCTGTGGGTCGTGACCCACAAGTTGAGAACTACTGGCTTAGAGGATGGAGGGGCCACTTTTCCTGGGTGGCCAGAGGGCTTTTGTAGGACAGGTGAACCCTGATAAGAGTTTGTGGGTGGAAGTCCAGTGCACCACGTAACAGTGTTCCAGGCATGTGGGCTGAAGAGCTAGCTGCAGGCTACAATCCTCTGGCTGGGAAGGGTGCTCACAGCATCCTCCTTCCTCCCCAACATTCTTATTCTTTCATAGTTAGTGAAAACCTATTGGTTCCCTCTTGTAAAGAAGCTATAAAGGTATGAAGGATAAAATGATGGACTTAGCTTCCTGCTGATTTTGAGAAAGGAATGGCTGTAAGGTTTCAGGTGTAAGTGTCTGGCCTGGGGGCTATGATGGAGTAAGGAGCTCTGGACTGGACGTTGGAAGGCAGAGTTTCTTGTTTTCATTCCAGCCCTGGCTAGCTTGTAAGTCACTAGCTCCATTCTCTGGGCCTCAGTTTCTTATTAAAAAATGTGTCTAATTTGATCTGTAAGTATTCTTCCTTTCCCACAGGCTCTAATTGAACAAACAATTTATATCTTATTTCTTGGATATCAATCTTGTCTTATAAAATTATAGATTATTTTTATAGTTCAGCAGTTGTAAAGTGGAGGAGGTCCATGAACAGAACCCAGCCACAGTAGCCTTTTTCCTTTTAGTTTGAATAATAATAGTTCTCAAAACAATGTGTTGCCCACAGTATGAGATTTCACATTAGAAGGCAGGCTTCCAGTCTCTCTTGAGACCACAGATCTAAGCACCTTGGCTCTGTTTTTAGGGCACTGCAGACACCAGTGCAGAGGAGGGACTGCCCTCGAGGTCAGGGTGTGCACTTGGCAGCTTACTCCAGCCCCCCACTCCCTATTCCACTCTACCTGGCTTCACTGATTGACACTGCCAGTCAGACCACTTGTGGTGCCTCCAAGTTCCTTCATGGGGCAGAGGTCCTGTGACATCCTTGTGAGGATTCCCTTGACAGACTATTAATTACCTGCCTCAGATTAAGAATTAGGTTTTGTTAGAAACAACAGTCTTCTGGGCATCACGTACTCTTCCATTCCCTTGTCTTGTCTGACTGTGACCTGAGAGCACTTCTCTGCCCTCCAGCCTCAAAGAGAATGACCAAGCACAAACTCGGTAACTGGGCGACTGTTTATGTCCATCTTTGGGTTGTCCACTGCATTTCTCAGGCCTTTTGAGTCTTCTAAACACTCAGGCCAAACAACCCTCAGGTTGTTTTTCTAACCACAATTACCCTAATCCTGTTTTGTTTTTCCTTTTCTTTCCAAGTGTTCAGTGGACATCACGTGGTTTTGGGCAGGTGGGGTCAGGGGTATTTTCCTTGGCTGTGGTCAGGAGGTCATCTGGTGGGAGAAGAGATCAGTGCGTGGCTGTAATTACTGCTACCAGGCCACCTGCTGGAGGCACCTTATCCCAGATCTTATCCCAGGGATAGGCAGGATGTGGGGAAGACTGGAGGGAGAAAGCAGACCGTCCCATCTCCCCAGGGTCCTTCAGTGAAGTCGGTCCATCGGCTCCTCTCCGACATGCTCAGGGATCCCTCCCCATGCCCTCCCTTTTACTGTGCATGGCAGGAGTCCTGTTGGCAGAACGCTTCAGGCAGCACCTGCCACGAGGACAGTGCAGGGACGCCCTTGAGCTCCATCTGTGGATAAGATGCAGTTTCCAAGTCTAAAGTGATCCTGGCAAACTCTGTTTTGTGATTAGAAGTGCACAGACCATGGAAAACTACTAATGAGCAGAGGAACATTTTGGTGAGTGGCTGGTGCCAGGGCGAGAATCCAGCGTGCTCTTGCTTAAGCTAACCAAGTAACCCTCCAACTGCCTGCACCCCCAGATCTCACCAGCTGTGACCTCTCATCACCCATCTGAGGGGTTAGGAGGGAGAGTAAGGCTCTTTCCTCCTCCTTTACCTTTTCTTGTGAATATAAAACCTTTGCCCCCAAGGCAGATCACTTGTAAAGAAAGGCTTAAAAAGTAACAGGAAATGAACAGCTTCCAATCCACACCCGTGGAAGGGATTGTGGGCTGGGAGTGTACAGGTTTCACAGGGCACAGAGAGCCTGCTCCCTGGGGCTGCTTCTCTTCTCTGACCCTTTCACTAGCTCCTCTGGAAGTCTGTGCACTTGGAGAGAGGCCATGTTTCTGTTTTTCCAATCATGAAGGCAGCTGCAGATCCCCTTTTCATTAAGTCATTTGGCAGAAATTGCATGTCTGTCGTTGGTTATCAGTCATTGAAGTGAAGCCTCTTAAAATAGGCTTTTGGGACTCTGAGTACCAAACCCCTCAAAGCTCGGTGACACAGCAGCTCAGAGAGCTCACGTAAAAATAGCAGGGTGTGAGCGGGCTGCCCTTGCCCCTGACGCATGCTCACTGCCTCCTCTCATCTGTCAGCACCTCTGTCCTCGGCGCCCCTATCTACTCCCTGTTATCCACCCTCTTCTCAACTCCCAGTTGCTCTCCTCTAGCAGAACCACTGAATCATTCCTGGACAAGGGACCATGAGACCTGCCCTGCAGGTTTCCCAGTGACTAACGTTTGAGAAATTGAGGCACATCAGTTAGATAGCTGTTCTTCAGAGAAATGATATCGGGTTAGGGGGTGATATTTAGGCTGGGTCAGTGTGCGCAACCAACCCTAAGCTTAGGTTAATAAAGATGACTTAAAGTTGAGAGACTTAAACCTGATAAAGTTTTGAAGCCTCTGGTTGTTGCTACTGCTATTTTTTTCCCCTGGGACTTTTAACAGTGATCTCTCCCTCCTCATTCCTAAGTAATAAAAGAAACTTTTATTTGGCCAGCTTTCCTGTCTCACTAGGGCCACCATGTTCTGCTGTGCAGGTTGTCCACTGCACAAGGCCAGAGAGCACAATCCCATTCCCATCAACTGTGGGCTTAATGGTGTCCACCCCGGTCTTGTGCAGTGTTCTAGCCCTATCACCCATGATTTCCTCACTCCCTCCTCCCCAGTTCTTCCTGCTCTATAGATCCTGATCTGGTGATTCAATAAGTAGGAATGTGAGAACTTCAAGATATGGGGAGTCTGAACTAAAAGGAGCTCCCGTTCTTCCTTCTTTCTGTCCTATTTAAAGTTGTGTTTGTCACTCACATCATTTCTCTGCTTTCTTTTTAAATATTTTCTTTTAAATAATTTTTTAAGTGCTAAAATCTCTTTCATTTGAGAGGTAATTGGTCTTACTCTAGGAAGTCTGAGAACTCACAAAGGTCTTCCCCAGGATCATTACCTTCTGTCCTTCTACTTGAGAAAGATAATGATGTGGAGGGGATCCACTGCCAGAGATGCCCAAGATTCCAGCAACGACGGGGGTGACATCAACATTAGTGGGAAGTGCCTTATGGTGAAAGAGATCTGAGAGGTCATCCACACTAAGCTTTCCCCCAATGAAAGAAGTCCAATTTCTCTTCATTACTCTAGTGACGAGGCACTCATCTCACAGATAGTCCAGGACGTTGTTGACTTCATCTTGGATGTTCTTTGAGCCAAAATTATACTGTGTCACAATCTCCTGGCTTTTTGACTTCAAGTGGCTACCATGTGTCTAACATGGCACTGGTGGCTGGGGACATGAAAGTGACTGAGACATATACACTGCTTCTGAGGAGGTCACAGTGATTTTTACATGAAAGGATGACCACGTGACCCAGACAGAACACTAGGGAAGCACCCAGCAAAGCACCAAACTCAGCCTAGAGTTCTACAAGTGACTGGACTGGGTTTTGAACTTTTTGTTTCTGGAAACACTCATGACAAGTTATTCTTTGCTGTATAAGACCTCCGTGATGTTTTAGTATAATAATTGCATTACACCTCATCTTCCTGTCTCCAAGTTCCACATCTTTATGGCCTTCAACCATGTCTAGTAGCACATGAATTATTTTATCATGGGGGGGGGGTTTCCCATCTAATGTTCCCATCTAAATTTATATGCGAATTGAGCACAGTATTCCCTATGGTATCCAGTTGGGGCAGTGTGTGGGAAACCCTAATTTCTCATGACCTTAATAATGTGGCTTGTATTTTAGAACGGTGGCCCCCAAGCCCTGGGCCACAGACTGGTAGCTGTAGCAGTCCGTAGCCTGCTAGGAACCAGGCTACACAGTGGAAGGTGAGTAGCTGGTGAGGGAGTAAAGAGTAATCTGTTATAGCCGCTCCCCATCACTCGCATCATTGCCTGACCTCTGCCTCCTGTCAGATCAGCTACAGCACTAGATTCTCATAGAAGTGTGAAGCTTACTGTAAATTGCACAGACGAGGGGTCTAGGTTGGGCACTCCTTGTGGAAATCTAATGCCTGATGATCTGTGGTGAAGATGTAATGCACTTCAATCACTCCAAAGACATCCCCATCTCGTCTGTGGAAAAATTGTCTTCCATGAAACTGGTCCCTGGTGCCAAAAAGGTTGGAGCACACTGTTTTAAAGGTTATCATTTGATGGTTACAACCCAATCCTCTCCTGTCCAAATCTTTTCTGGTTAAGCAGCTGCCCATTCAGGGACTCTATTTACTTTTTACACCGAATCAGCTTAGCATGACCCAATTGGCTGGGCACAGTGGCTCACGCCTGTAATCCTGGCACTCTGGGAGGCCGAGGTGGGTGAATTGCTTGAGCTCAGGAGTTCCAGATCAGCCTGTGCAAGAGTGAAGTCCCATCTCTACTAAAAATAGAAAAAGTAGCCAGGCATTATGGGGCATGCCTACAGTACCAGCTACTTGGTAGGCTGAGGCAAGAGAATTGCTCAAGCCCAAGGGTTTGAGGTTGCTGTGAGCTATGATGCCATATCACTCTACCCAGAGCAACAGAATGAGACTCTCTCTCAAAAAACAAAAAAACAAAAACCAAAAAAAGAATGACCCAATTACCTATCTATGCTTGGCACTTTGTGCTGCATTCTAGTGGACTGAGATCCGCCTCACTACTGTCAGTACTTGCCAGAGAAGTGTCGAAGTGCCTTTAGGACTTTGACCTCTGTTCTCCTTCCTTTGACTGTTATCACGAGACCCCTGCATGAGTCACAGGCCACATTATTCCTGGATCTGATAGAGCCCATATATATTATAGTCCCTGATCTAACTGTAATACTGTTGGAAAGAGAAATAGGTTTGTTTTGATGTGATTTAAAAATATATATATTTTAAGACCTTTCCCACCTAAAACTTACATTCATTGTAATTTACTAATTATGCCCCTTATTTGCATAAACTTACATCAATGTTTTTCTTTTTCACAAGGTAACATACATCTGGAAATTACATAATTTTACCTGGTTTATAATGAAAAAGAACAATCCTGCTTCACTCCTCCTAAGCCCTACTTCCCAGAGGTAAATGCTTTATTAGGTTCTTCTGGTATTTAGCTCCATTTTATCAAATAACTTGCTTATATTGCTATTTCTTGCTTTTTAAATGTTTCTCAATTTTTTAATTTTGTTCAGATCTTACTTATTTTCTTATTCCTGTTTTTCACGTAGGGTATCAATTAATTCAAACCTCAGTTTCTTTCTCACATTTACCTCTTTATTTTGCCTTCCCATCTTTTCCATATAATGCTATCAAACATTTTAAGTGCATCAATATATAGTAACTATCACTCCGACTCTATAAATACAGAGTTGATGAACTTTATCGACACCCTGTGTTATACACCCTGAGCTAGGTTTATTTTTTGTTTCTTTTTTTTTTTTTGTCCTGAGTGTACTTCCTTTCTTTTTGCTTTTCATAAATTTTACAATTGCCTCATTTAGTCTTCCGTTTGCTTATTTTCTTATTACCTATTGTTAATTCATTCTCGAATTCTCCATTGGGAATATGTACTTCCTGGCAAACTTGTATTCAGTTCAATTTCCACTTCCCTCCTAATACTTCCCTCTGTCTCCCAGTTCCTAGCTGCAGTATAGATACATCCTAGCTGCAGAAGGATTTCCGTTCACTTTTCTTGTCAGCATTCCTTTTCCTTTTTGAGGGGTTAGATCTCTTGATTCCTGGATCCCCCTCCTTCCTCTTCTTTAGAAGACTGGCTCCTTTTGGTGGAACACATTCTTACATACCTTCTTGAGAAAGAGTGTATAGGCAATACAATCTTTGGAACTATGAATGTCAGAGTACTTTATACATATAATTGTCATTTGAATGGGTATGGAATTCTAAGATGGAAATCATTTCCCCTCCAGATTTTGATGATATTTCTCCATTGTCTTTAAGTTCCAGTTTTTTACTGAGAAATTCAATGCTGTTCTCATTTGCACTCATTAAACGTTGCCTGGTTCATTTAGCTTTTATCCTTCTGGACGAATTTGGAAATTTTCTCATCCCAGCATTCTGAAAGTTTGCCATGATGAGTCTTGGTTTGAATCATTTAGGGTTCTTTCAATCTTTTTTTTTTTTTAGGCAGAGTCTTGCTCTATGGCCCAGGCCATAGAGTGTCATGGCCTCGGATTAGTTCACAGCAACCTCAAACTCCTAGGCTCAAGTGATCCACCTGCCTCAGCCCCCCAAGTGGCTGGGACTACAGGCACTTACCACCATGCCTGGCTAAATTTTCTATTTTTAGTAGAGATATGGGTCTTGCTCTTGCTCAGGCTGATTTCAAACTCTTGCCTCTGCTTCCCAGAGTGCTAGGATTACAGGCGTGAACCCCCACACCTGGCCAGTTCTTTCAGTCTTGAAATATGTCTTCTTTAGTTCTGGGACATTTTCTTGTGTTATATCTTTGATTATTTTCTGACCTCAATTTTCTCTTTTTGTTCTTTCTGGAACTTCTATTGTCTTTGAATAGATCCACCAATTTTCTTTATTTTCTTTCATATTTTCCCTCCTTTTTGTCTTTACTTTCTAGGAAATTTCTGCAGTTTTTAAGTTTCAACCCTTCTAACTGAATTTTCATTTCTGCTATCATAATTTTATTTTTTAGAGCTCTATTTTGATCTTTCAATGATTCTTTTGTTGAATCCTCCCTGTTTGTTTCATGAATATAATATATTCCCTCACCTGTCAGCCTATTAACTTCAGTTATTTTTCAAAAATATCTGTCCACTTCTGCATTTTCTCTGTTTCTCATGAGCTTGTTTTCCCATTGAGTTGGTTTCCTTACTGACTTTCATGTTAGAGATTTTTCTTAAATCCTTGATCTTTGGCTATACACTCATAAGCATTAAAGTTTCAGAAGGCTTGGGTAAATGCCCTTGGTTCTTCACCACACAAGCAGCTGTTAATCATTTTGTATAGGCAAAAATTGCCTTTAAAAAGAAAATGAAGTTTTTGGTGGTGCCTGTGGCTCAAAGGTGTAGAGCACCAGCCCCATATGCTGGAGGTGGTGGGTTCAAACCCAGCCCCGGCCAAAAACTGCAAAAAAAAAAAAAAAAAGAAAAGAGAGAAAAAAAAAGAAAAGAAAATGAAGTTCCATTTTTGGTTCATTTTAATTCAATTTTAACTGCATTTTAAATGTCTAATCCTACACCTGAGAAGTATTTTAAGAGTCAGACTGCCATTTTCTAAAATTTGAACTAAGTATTTCTAAAGTCTGAAATACATAAGCCTATTCTAGGACTAGATTGTAATATGTTCTTAAAAATAAATGTTCCTGGTGGAACTTTGTATAAAATTATAGTCCCTATTGCCAGAGATCATCTTGCAAGAAATCTTGATGTTGATTCTTATGGAAAAAACATATAATGGTAAATGAGAGGGAAGAGAATGAGATTGGGGTGATAGGAATGTTAGAAATTAGCTCTGGAGATGAGGAGAGGGAGGTAGCTAACCTAAATTGGAAGGCTTATCCCAGTCAGGACTGGAAATAATAGCTGGCATCATGAAGCACTTACTATGTGCCCTTACTATGTGTGATTTACTCTTTACATAGTTATCTTATTTAGTCATTACAATTTTATCATATAGTTTTCTTGTTGTTCAGGTGAGTAAAAAGGCTTAGAGAGGTGAAGTAAAATGCTGACTTCTACATAAGGAGGAGTAAGCAACAGAATTGGAATTCAGTGCTTGGATCCCCAAGGGGATCAAACAGGCAATGAGGATAAGCAGTGCCTCTGAAACCAAACACACACACACACACACACACACACACAAACACACACACACAGGCATGCAGCTGGAGCTGTATTGCTTACTCATTATATCATAAACTAAATCTCAAGATTCCCTCCCTTCAGTAAAACGTCTGACTGTGTATGCCAGGTGTCAGTGGACAGGATCGTTTTGACAAAAGGGCAAGTGAGTGAAAAGTGACTGAGCATCAAGCCAGGGCTGTGAGCCTGGGGAGAGATACTCTTATCCCTTCTCCTCACAACCCCATAGCTGCAATAGCGGCAGAGAATGTCATGCCTGAGAAGAGGCTGTGGAAAGTTCCACATCTTGGGATTCTGTTCCCACCTGACGCAAAGACCTAACTCCACAACCCATGTTCTTAAACTATGTAGCCTACAGACTGGATCCTGAAGCTTGTCCCAAGGATGAGAAAGTGGGCTTCTATACTGATGACTACAGAAAGAAGAGCTAGAAATGGAGCTGTGGTTTTAAGTATGATTCCTGACTCAGAAAGGTGTGTTTTCAATACTTTTTACTTTTGGACTTCTGGCCCAGGAAAGGCAATGTCAGTTCTTTGTAGAATTTCCTAAAACATCACACTTTTCCTATTTTGAGATGCAGGTTTAATTACAATTATGCTGAGCTCTCTCCTAAGACAGACAGCACTGTAGATGCCTGTTATCTGGGGTGTTGCTTTCACAAATCCACACCCTTGGGGCCCTTTCACAGGAGGCTGGGAGTTCTCAGTTGGTTTGCTGATGGTTCTTCAGAGGTGATAAGCTGTGTGTGAAAGCCCCTCTCAGATCCCAGTCTTATGAAGGCATCACACACCAGGGCATGTATGCAGAGATTAGAAACATCAAGGATTTCACGCTCTACTCAAAGAAGCAAAGTATGAAAATGGAAATCCATTTTTAACACTTTGGTGTTGTGCTTTTGGCAATATTGGGAAGAGAAAGACAAACTTTCACAGTTTTCAGTTGCTCTATACTTTTGAATTACCAGGTGGTATTATTTTCTCTGGTATCAATATTTTACAAACTCAGCCTTGGTGACTAATTGCACACTGAACTGAGATAAAAATTTCTAAATTATAAATGGCAGGCAATCCTCTGGAAAAAGAGAGAACCATTTTCTTCCCATTTCTTTTGTTTCAATAAATGTTAAGATCCTATTTCTTGTGCTAGAAAATTTAAATACACAACTAAGCCTTATTTTGAAGTTTTAAAATTCCAGGACGGAAGCATCTCTGTTGTTCTCTTGTGTGCTGCCAGCATCTTGGAATAGAAATCAGCCAAGTTCCCTTCTGTTCTCTTTAGGGGTAGAAAGACCTTGAAAGCATCAGGAATTTACATGGCTGGATTCCCTGGGAGGGTAGAGATAGATAGTTGCCTCTCTGGGACTCATTAGACTGTGTTTTTCTAATGTGAGCAACCAAACCCATAGTTACAAAGAAGGGTTTGCAGTTAGAATCTGCAGTCTCCTCATTCTGCCAAAGAACTCTCACTCTGGCATGGAGGGGCTAACAATGTGCCCTAACCTTTCCAGCAGAGCAGGCCCCAGTGGGGAGGTGATGGCCCCAGCCATTATTATTATAAATAGTCAACTTCAGTTCTCCAAATAGAGGCAGAGGAGGCTATCTCAAGTTGCATGTTAAGAGAGTTCTAGGGAAAGCAAAGTTTCCAGTTGCCTTTTTGATAAACACATTCTTGGATAGGACAGCCTGCTACCTAATGAGGGACCCTAGGGAAGATATTTTGAGCAAGTCTGGGGCTGTCTGTCTGTACTGTCTGTGCTCACAGTTTGAAGTACTGTCCAGCTAACTCTCAGGAGTGGTGAGTGAGGATCCAATTGGCAGTGTTGATCAATATCTGCCAGCCATCTAACTTTGTGTCAGGTGGGGAATGGAATCCCAAGATGTGGAAATTTCCACAGCCTCTTCTCAGGCATGACATTCTCTGCTGCTATTGCAGCTATGGGGTTGTGAGGAGAAGGGATAAGAATATCTCTCCCCAGGCTCACAGCCCTGGCTTGATGCTCAGTCACTTTTCACTCACTTGCCCTTTTGTCAAAACGATCCTGTCCACTGACACCTGGCATACACAGTCAGACGTTTTACTGGAGGGAGGGAATCTTGAGATTTAGTTTATGATATAATGAGTAAGCAATACAGCTCCAGCTGCATGCCTGTGTGTGTGCGTGTTTGGTTACAGAGGCACTGCTTATCCTCATTGCCTATTTGATCCCCTTGGGGACAGTGTTCTTTTTTCATCATACTTCCATCCTTGATGACCCCAAAGTGACAGGATACTTAGGGGCATTTTCCTACTGGGCCTCAGATCTGTCCTTTAATATCAGAAATAAATGAATCTTCTGGAATTTCTTTGCTTCTTTATTTTCCTAGTATTTTCAGGAATGGGTCCCCAGAAAAGTTCTGAACTGTCTTTACTGTTATTAGGAGCACCTAGTCCCCTGCCCAGCCCCAAAGCTAGCTGCCTGATGGTAGTGGCCACCCATACTTACAACTCCACACTTCCGGTCTTCCTGGACTCTACTGCCTGCTTTCTCCTTCCATGCCTTTCCCACATATTTCCCTTTTAATGCCATTCAGCTGAGCCATATAAAATTGCCATGTCTGAAGGTCAACAGAGTAGAATACTAGAAACCTGATGCACTTCAACCTAATGATTTTGTCACTTGGTTGCACCATTTCAGGATCTTCCTTTCAATCTCCTATTTCAGATATCACACACATGCACACCACTCCTTGCCTGAGCTCTTTTCCTGGGGAATAATATTTCTAAGAATTTATCTCAAATAAACATCAGAAAATTCTTTTGAATCTCAATAATTTAATCACCATTCCCACCTGTCCATTTCCTTCCCTCTCAAGTGACAAATATCCTCAAATCCAAATATTAATAGGAGAGCTTAGAGATCACAATGAGAATAATCCCATTTCTTCATTTAGATACATTAAAAAGGAAAAAAAATCCCTATACCTATTGGTAGTAACCTAAAGGAAAATCAGCAATGAGATTATCAAACATATTAAATAGTTCAATTTCATCTCTTACATTATGAATAAATTTATGTTTTAGTATAAAATAGTTTGGGCATAGAAAACATGTTTTTTCCCAATTTTTTTGCATAGAAAATAGGTGGAATACGTATCAGGTGAATAACATGGAGAAAATAACTAATTAAACCAGGTCATTGAGGATTCCAAAAGAGCATCTCAAAGGTAGTGTCCTTCACTCTGGCCCCAGTCCAGGGAGATAGGAGCGTGTAGACACTCCTGCCAACGTCAGTCTGGCCAAAAGAACAGCTGCTGGCCCCTGTCCTGGGAGGCACTTTTCCTGTCAATCCAGTACTCTTGAGAGTTCTGAAATGGAAACAGAAGGGAAGACATGGTATCTGGAGACAGTGAAAGACTTCTTTGGATTGTCCAAAGAAGATTGTTTGGAGTGTTGGAAGAGGCCTGGACTTGTGAGGTGTCCAGCTCTGCTACACACTGATGGAGTGGCCCAGAGTTTGCCATGCACTTTTGAAAGTTGGGGTGACAATGTAGTTGTCATAGGGCTATCATACACGTACTGAAATGAGATCATCTAGAAAGTGTTTGGTGCAGTGCCTAATGCCCAGGTCCTTACAGACTTGTTGAATCAAAGTTCAATCAGAATAACATTTGCCTCTACTCCTTGAAACAACTGAAACACTGGAAGTTGTAGAGTCGTCTTTGCTTGGAAATAAGAGACATTTTCATAATATTGGATCCTGTGATCTAATATATGAAACTGATTGCAAAATATCATCTTCATCCTACTATAGTTAAAAAATCTGAGAGCTTGGAACTAACCAAGAAAAGAATAAAATAAAAAGACAAGAATGGGAGCTGACCATGAGAAAGCCAAGTGTAAATAAAGCCCCCAAACTGTCTCCTCTATCATAGGAATTCTAGAAGACAGAAGTCATACCACCACCTAGATTCCCATGTTTTCCCTGATGCCAAACACATAGAAAGCATAATTCTGACCTGGGATGTGCCAAAAAATGTAATGTCTTTAATTTGCTACATTACATCTGGCTTTTTTCTGCACTCCCACCCACAGTTAGTGAGACCCATTAAAAATCAGAGTGAGTTAATAGCTTGGCTGATCCAATTTTTTAATCCATTCATTTAGGAAGTTTTTAATCTCTCTTTGTAAAGTTCACATTCTCTCTGATGGCTTCCCCTTCTTCTTCTGCTTCTCCATAGGGCTGTCAGTGCCTTGTGCAGCAAGCTCATGGTGTTGGTGGACCCAGGGTATTGGAATCTCTGAGTGCTCTTGTACTGTTTTCTGCTTTCTGGGGAAGTACCTTCTCCACCTGAACACTGCATTCCTGTGGGTTTTAACAGTTGTTTGGCCTACAGTAACATCGTAACTTGTGGCCTGTTCCTTAGATAGGGCCTAGTGATATTTCTGAATGACTCAGCTTTACCTCAGCTCCAGGGATGTTAGGAATTAAGGAACAACATAGTAGAGATTTCACAAATTTTCTTTTTATCTCACAGATCCCAAAGTAGGTGTTGGAGAAACTGCCAATTCAGAAACACTCTTGGGTGACTGCAAAAAGCTCCAAGAAAAGTCTGCTTTCTGTAGTGAAAGAACCAAGAAAGGGACAGCCTAGAAAAGCAAAAAGAAGGAAAAAGATATTCAATGCAAACATCAATTTAAAAGAAGTAAAAGTGGCTATATTAACATTAGATAATGTAGATTTAAGAGCAGAGAAAATTTTAAGAGACCAGAAGATAAAAGGGTCAGTCCACCAGAAAGACCTAGCAATCTTACGTGTGCATGCACCAAACAACAAAGCTGTGAAACATGTGAAGCAAAAACAGATAGAACTGAAAAGAGAAACAGAGAAATCCACAATTACAGTTGGAGACTTTGGCATCAACTCTCAACAACTGAAAGAACAACTAGATAGAAAACCAGCACAGACACAGAAGAACAGAACAATATCATGAAACAAAAGTATTTATTTGACATTTACAGAACACTCTACCCAACAATAACAGTATAAATGATGGTTACTGAAAAAGTATATACAGTATAAGAGATGTTGTTTATGTATTATATATTATGTAAATACTTTGAATACCTCTTTAATTGCAGAAGTCAAACATGACTTATATTCCTTTTTTGTTATCAGTATATATTGAGTGTTACAATTTTAATACAGTCCTTGCCTGTCTTAAAATACAGTTCTTGCCTATCTTTTTTGGCACTCTGTATTTTTAAAATAATCTAGGGAAAATATACCAAGATAAACCATATTCTGAGCCCTAAAACAAACCTATTAACTTTAAAATAATCATATTGAATATGTACTCAGACTATAATAGAATCAAACTAGTTCTCAATGGGACCTTTGTAAAGCCCTAGGGAAAAAGCCACAATTGCCAGTCCCAGTTCTTTGGTAAAGGGTTTGTCAATTACTACTCCAGGAGCCCTCAATTCAATTTCACCTTGCCAGCTTCTCTAGCCAAACAGTGAAAAATAATCATGGGCAGAATCAGCAAAAAAACTCTGGTAACATGAAAAATCAGAGTCGATAAACTCCCCCAAGGAATGACAAAGGAGACACAACAGAAGATCCCATTCATAAACAAATAGCTGAGATGTCAGAAATTAAATTCAGAATTTACATTGCAAATAAAATCAACAGAATGGAGGCATGGATGCAATTAGAAATTCAAGGAGCAATTCCAAAGTTGTCTCAAGAATTCAATGAATTCAAAAACAAAATAACCAAAGATTTTGAAACATTGAAGCAAGAAATTGGAGCCCTCAAAGATCTGAGAAATACAGAATTACAGTAGAATGCCTCAGTAACAGAATGGAGCAGGCAGAAGAAAGGATCTCTGATGTTGAAGACAAAGCTTTTGAATGATCCCAAATGCTTGAAGATGAAGAGAAGTAGAGAGCAAAAATGGGTCATTCCCTGAGACAATTGTGGGACCACTCCAAAAGAGCAAACATTTGCCTCATAGGAATCCCTGAAGGAGAAGAGGATGGTCCAAAAGGCACAGATACTCTACTCCAAGAGATAATTGAGGAGAACTTCCCAACCATGGAAAGAGACACTGAAATTCAGATAGCAGACAGTTTCAGAACCCCAGCATGACTCAACACAAATAAAGCACCTTCTAGACATTGTAATTAACTTCACCAAAGTTAATATGAAGGAGAAAATCCTGAAAGCAGCCAGACATAAGAAAATCATAACCTACAAGAGGAAGAATATTAGAATGACTGCGGATCTTTCTGCTGAAACTTTTCAAGCCAGAAGAGGATGGTCATCAAACTTCAATCTTCTAAAACAAAACAACTTTCAGCCCAGGATCCTGTATCCAGCTAAATTGAGCTTCATTTGTGACAGAGACATTAAATACTTTAATGATATACACATGTTGAAGAAATTTGCCATAACCAAAGCAGCTCTTCAGTATATCCTCAGACCCATCCCCCATAAAGACCAGTACAATGCTCTGCTACCAAAGTAAACTCACTCTGAAATTCCTGACCAAAACCCAACTTCCACAGTGGTGAAAAAATTCAAAATGGCCACTGGACTTTTGAAAAACTTGACCCCAAAATACTACCAGGCTTACCAATACTCTCAATTAATGTGAATGGCTTAAACTATCCTCTTAAGAGGCACAGGTTGGCTGACTAGATACAAAAACTCAGGTCAGATATCTGCTGCATACTAGAATCTCATTTTACCTTAAAGGATAAATATAGACTCAGGGTGAAGGGATGGGCATCTGTAATCCAGGCAAACAGAAATCAGAAAAAAGCAGAGGTGGCAATTTTATTTGCAGATACACTAGGCTTTAAACCAACAAAAGTAAGGAAAGAAAGGATTGTCATTTCATATTTGTTAAGGGAAACACTCAACATGATGAGATGTCAATTATTAACATTTATGTGCCCAACCAGAATGCTCCTCAATTTATAAAGGAGACCCTGATAGACACGAGCAATTTAAGATCTTCCAGCACCATAATAGTTGAAGATTTTAACACGCCTTTGGCAGTATTGGATAGATCTTCCAGTAAGAAACTAAGCGAATATACTTTGGACTTAAACTTCACCATACAACAATTGAATTTAGCAGACATCTATAGAACATTTCATTTTAACAAAACTGAATACACATTCTTCTCATCAGTCCATAGAACATCCTCCAAAATTGATCACATCTTAGGTCACAAGTCTAACCTCAGCAAATTTAAAAGTATAGAAATTATTCCTTATACTTTCTTGGATCATCATGCAATAAAAGTTGAACTCACTAATAACAGGTATCTGCATACTCATGCAAAGACATGGAAACTAAATAACCTTATGCTGAATGATAGCTGGGTCATAGATGAGATTAAGAAGTAAATTGCCAAATTTTTGGAACAAAACAATAATGAAGACATGAATTATCAGAGCCTGTGGGATACTGCAAAGGCAGTCCTAAGAGAGAAATTTATAGCATTGTAAGCCTTCCTCAAGAGAACAGAAAGAGAGGAAGTCAATAACTTAATGGGACATCTTAAGCAATTGGAAAAGGAAGAGCATTCCAGCCCCAAACCCAGCAGAAGAAAAGAAATAACTACAATGAGAGAAGAATTAAATGAAATTTAAAACAAAAGAATTATTTAAAAGATCAATGAATCAAAAAAATGTTTTTTTGAAAAATTCAACAAAATTGATAAACCTTTGGCCAACCTAACCAAAAATAGAAAATTAAAGTCCATAGTATCATCAGTCAGAAATGACAAAGGCAAAATAACAACAGACACCTCAGAACTTCAAAAAATCCTTAGTGAATATTACAAAAAACTTTATTCTCAGAAATATGAAAATCTGAAAGAAATTGAGCAATACTTGGAAGCACGCCAACTTCCTAGACTTAATCAGAAAGAACTGGAAATGCTGAACAGACCTATCTCAAGTACTGAAATAGAATCAATTATACTTGGCTCAGTGCCTGTGGCTCAAACGGCTAAGGTGCCAGCCACATGCACCTGAGCTGGTGGGTTCAAATCCAGCCCAGGCTCACCAAACAATAATGATGGCTACAACCAAAAAATAGCCACGTTTTGTGACAGCACCTGTAGTCCCAGCTGCTTGGGAGGCAGAGACAGGAGAATCACTCCAGAAATGGGGAATTGGGGGTTGCTGTGAGCTGTGATGCCACAGCTCTCTACCCAGGGTGACTGCTTGAGGCTCCATCTCAAAAAAAAGGAATCAACTATACAAAATCTCCCCAAAAAGAAGAGTCTGGGATCAAGTGGCTTCACATCAGAATTCTACCAAACCTTTAAAGAGGAACTAGTACCTATATTACTTATCCTCTTCCAAAACATCGAAAAAGAAGGAATACTTCCCAACACATTCTATGAAGCAGATATCACCCTGATTCCCAAAATGAGGAAAAGACCCAACAAGAAAAGAAAATTATAGACCAATATCTTTAATGAACATAGATGCAAAAATATTCAATAAGATCCTATCAAACAGAATCCAGCAACACATCAAACAAATTATACACCACGACCAAGTACTTGGGTTTTACCCCAGGTCTCAAGGTTGCTTCAATATATGTAAACCTATAAATATAATACTATCACATAAACAAACTAAAAAGCTAAGACCATATGATTCTCTCAATAGATGCAGAAAAAGTTTTTGATAATATCCAGCATCCTTTCATGATCAGAACACTTAAGAAAATAGGTATAGAAGGGACTTTTTAAAAACTAATAGAGGTCATCTACAGCAAACTCATAGCCAATATTATATTGAATGGAGTAAAATTTAAAACATTTCCATTCAGATCAGGAACCAGGAAAGGTTGCCCATTGTCTCCACTGCTTTTTAACATTGTAATGGAAGTCTTAGCCATCACTATCAGGCAAGAGAAGGCAATCAAGGGTATACAAATAGGGTTAGAGGAGATCAAACTTTCACTCTTTGCAGATGATATGATTTTATACCTGGAAACCCCCAGGGACTCAACCACAAAACTCTTAGAAGTGATCAAGGAATACAGTAGCATCTCAGGATACAAAATCAATACTCACAAATCAGTACCTTTTATATATACCAATAATAGTCAGGCCAAAGAAACATTCAAGGACTCTATTCCCTTTACAGTTGTGCCAAAGAAGATGAAATATTTGGGAATTTACCTAACAAAGGACATGAAAGATCTCTATAAAGAGAATTATTAAACTCTGAGAAAAAAATAGCTAAAGATGTTAACAAATGGAAAAACATACCATGCTCATTGCTGGGAAGAATCAACATTATTAAAATGTCCATATTACCACGTGAGCTACAGATGCCGAGCCCATGCATGATTTCATAACTTTATACTTTGATCATTTGGAAAAATTTTGGTTTGCTGCACTATGAAGATATATAAAATACAATAGAACCACCCTACTTAACCACCTCTCTACACTGACCACATCTTTAAGTTAACCAGACATGCAATCTTAATGAACCAGATATGCACCACATGTACTCAATGGAAAACTGACCTCTCCGGAAGGTGCCAAAAAAAAAAAAAAAAAAAAAAAAAACATGTATTTTAAGCTGGAGAAAAACTGTAATAAAATTGTAATGTTCAAGTCACATTTGACGTCTGCAATTATAAGAGGTACTCAATGTGACTAGTATTCATCTTTTGTTATTGGTATATATCATTACAATTTTATTTATTTATTTATTTATTTATTTATTTATTTATTTTTTGAGACAGAGCCTCAAGCTGTCCCCCTGGGTAGAGTGCCATGGCATTACAGCTCACAGCAACCTCCAACTCCTGGGCTCAAGTGAGTCTCCTGCCTCCGCCTCCCAAGTAGCTGGAACCACAGGTGCCCGCCACAACATCTGGCTATTTTTTGGTTGCAGCCGTCATTGTTGTTTGGCGGGTCCAGGCTGGGGATTCGAACCCGCCACCTTAGGTGTACGTGGCTGGCACCTTAGCCGGTTGAGCTATAGGTGCCGAGCCTATCATTACAATTTTAATACAGTTTTTTTTTCTTTCTTAACGTGTGTATAATTTTTTGGCACCCTCTGTATATATTAACCACCTCTGTACATCGTATCTTGACCACTTGGATGGTGACATGCAATATTAATTTAGCTTCTATAACAGCAGTTCTCAACCTGTGGGTTACCCATGAAAATACACCCTGCATATCAGATATTTACATTACAATTCATAACAGTAGCAAAATTACAGTTATGAAGTAGCAATGAAAATAATTTTATGGTTGGGGGTCACCACCACCAGAGGAACTGTATGAAAGGGTTGTGGCATTAGGAGGCATTAGGAAGATTGAGAAAAACTGCTCTATAAGTTCATCAGTTCACCTACCAAGGGGGAGAAGGTGTGGACTTTGCCCCTTAGTTGTACTATTTTTTCTTTAGTATAAGTTCTTTTTTCATATTTTATTATGACCACATGTTGGATTAGGCTCAACATCCTATTGTTAATCATGCGTTGTGAAAGATTTTTTCAACATGAAGAACTGGTTTGAATTGCAGGCACATCCTACAATTAGTGAAATATTTTACTGTTAATTAAGACATGATGGCCCAAAGGACAGAACTCAAAGAGCTGACATTGAGGGAAAAAGGTGATCTTTCTATATTTTCTGGAAAGCAGCAGCCAAAGAAAGACAGCAGAGCATTTGGTATCAGAGAGACCAGAGTTAGCGAAATCCAAAAATGTAAACATGAGTACTTGGAGTGAGTGATATGTAAGGAAAGCAGAGACCTACAGTGGAAAAAGAGGAAATCTTCCCTCCATGAAGTCAGATTAAGCTGGTTCAAACAAATTCAGGCAGTTAACACCCGAATCTCCAGGCTGATAGATAATCCAAAAAGTTACTAAAAAGTGCTCACAGAATTTACGGTGGCAGATTTCCAAGCATCAAGTGATGGATACAAGAAATTTAAACTGCAACACGAGATCTCCAGAAAGTCTTGTGTGCTGAATCCAGTGAAATTCCAAGAGATGTTACGAAAAAGTTCATCAAAAAGTTCCTGGACTTTGCCATAGGCAACATCTATAACCCGGAAGAGTGAGGACCCCTTTCAGGGCAACGCCTGATAGAAGCCTTGTCACGAAGGATGACAAATGTAACAGTGGAAAACTTTCCAAAGAGCATTTCACAGTTCTGCTCTGCAATAGCTCAACTGGAGACAAACTAAAGCCCTTGGTGATTAGTAAATTGGCAAAGCCGCAGGCATTTAAGAACCTAAAGCCTCAAGACCGCTCTATCACTTGAGATCAAACAATTTTAGCATAAATGGTGCCCTATCTGAGGGGTGGTAAGGGGTATGAAGAAGAAGAAATAACCTGTTCCACTGACAGTCGCCAACCCTCCGTCCCACCTACAAGTAAATCATCTCACAAATGACAGTGAAATGTCTGCCTCCAAACAACCTCAAAAATCCAACCTCTTGACCAAGACATCATCAAGACATTTAAAATGCACTACAGAGCCCAGCTCCTGCCGAGGGTCATTACTAAAACACAAGCCTGTGGTTCACCTGTGGAACCAACTTCATCTACTGCCTCAGTTAACATTCCGGATGGATCAGTTCTACTTGGAATCCAGTTCAGCCAGAAACAATAGAGAAGTGTTTCAAGAAAGTTTCATTTGTCACAACCCAAAGCACAATGTTTTCACCCCACCAGACAGTCCCCCTCCCATGACAGAATGTGAATTCGAAGGAGTAGATTTGGAAGTTTTTATAGCAATGGATGATGAGGCGGCAACCTGGAATGAACCTGACCCAGAGGCAATTTTTGGAAATGACATTGACTAAAGTACAGACCAGTGTAAGCGTGCACAAAGCAGCTGATGAAGTGCAGAAGCAAGTGAGGATGACGGTGCAGAAATTGCAGAGACTCCAAACAAAGAGAATGTCAGGCCTCTGACAATGCAGTTGAAGTCATTTGGTGTGGAAAAATCACCCAGTATGCTGAGTGGGGCGGCCACCATTGAGAGTGCTTTCTATACTTACATTTTTTTTTTTTTTTTGAGACAGAGTCTCAGTTTGTCACCCTCAGTAGAGTGCTATGTCACAGCTCACAGCAACCTCAAACTCTTGAGCTGAAGTGATTCTCTGGTCTCAGCCTCCAGAGACTGAGGTCTCAGCCTCCATACAGACACCTGCCACAACACCTGACTATTTTTTAGAGATGGGGTCTCACACATCCTCAGGCTGGTCTCAAACCTGTGAGCTCAAGCAATCCACCCACCTTGGCCTCCCAGAGTGCTACCATGCCCAGCCTAGTGACGAAATATAAAAAATGCTCAGTGAAACTAATAATTTGTGCTTAAGGAAAATATTCTTAGGTGAAACTATTTTTCCAGGGAGTGCAAATGGAATATGTGACTAGCAGTGAAGAACAGAATGACCTCCAGCACAACCAGATGCCGCTGCCTTGATTTATGCTAAAAGGCTAGCAGTGCAATCTACCATTGTTTTTGTAATAACATTTTAGTATTACCATAAAAAATAGTTTTGTCCTTGAGGATGGTGGGGGTGGGGACCTCAAGATAGTTTGTTAGAAAATAGAGAATAGTATTTTATTCGTCTTTCTGATAAAGTGGATAGGATACTTTGATTCTGCAGCAAAACCCAACAAGTGTAGGCTTTAAGGTTACTTGCAGTGTGGAAGTGGAAACCACATCAAGAAGCTTTTGGAAAGGGTCCTGAGGTCACGGAGGGGCCTGCAGACCACACTTTGAGAACTGCTGTTCTAGGTCAAAAGAGGACCAGAGGTTGGAAGGGTATCATTATAGAATTTCATCTTTGTCTCTTACCCCTGGACAATCAACCGAAAATATACAATAAATATCTACGTGCTTGGTTGAATGGCAGGGAGACCCTGACGAGTAAGTGCCTCCCCCTTCATAGAGCTCACCGTCTACTTGAGAAGCCAAGGCAATAAAAATAATTGGCAAATTGTGAGGCACGGACTGTCAAGACTGTAGGAGTTCCTGCCTTCTTTGAAATTCACTCTTTTTTCTTTTTGCTTATGGTCAGCATCACACAATGTACTAATTTACTTATTGGTGTTCTTTCTTGATGTTACGTGTTGTTAACATTGTCCGGTTAATGAGTCCTTTCTGATCTTGGCCTATATTTTTCAGCCTGTTCAGAATCTCTGAAATCGCAGTGCCATACTTGGAAACCCCTAGAACTTATTGACCTTAGCAACAGCATCAACAAGCTCAAGTTCAGGCAGTTATAAGCCCTACCAGGATCTGCAGGGACATCTACCAGTCCCCACAAGTGTTGGCAGCCAGAAATAAGATACCAGTATTCTCAGACATCAATTTTATTTTTGTTGACAGAAAATAACAAGGTGATCTTTCTAAGACTTGGATTTTTTTCTATTTGAGACTAGGCATTATACCAACCTGTTTGGTTTTACCACATTTTAAATTGATAGAATGTAAGCTGGTGAATAAAAACACCTGCTTATTATCACATAGTCCTGAGATCTGATTTCAGCTTCAGTTCACACCAGGTATGAGCATTTGGACACATTCTGTCACCTGTGTGAGCCTCAATTTTATTAATTGTTAAATGGGGATGGTTATATTTAACCTCTGTCAGAGGATTAAGTGATATAATTCATGTAATTCACTATCCTCATGATAAGAGATTTTTTTGGCACAGGTAGAAATTATTTTTATTTTTAAATTATTTTTGTTTTTATTTATTTATTTTTGAGACAGAGTCTCACTATGTCACTCTTGGTAGAGTGCTGTGGCATCACAGCTTACAGCAACCTCAGTCTCTTGGGCTAGTGATTTTGTTACCTCAGCCTTCCAAATAGCTGGGACTACAGGTGCCTGCCACAACACCCGGCTATTTTTGTTGTTGTTGTTGCGGTTGTCAGTGTTGTTTTAGCTGGCCCAGGCTGGGTTCAAACCCACCAGTCTCAGTGTACATGGCCGGCGACCTACCCACTGAGCTACAGGTGCCACCTAGAAATTATTTTTAATAAATTATCTGGAAGGCCATAGCCCTCTATTCACCCTTTTCAGATGCTGGACTTCAGTATTAATAGGCTCTCATTATAATAAACGTTTGATGACTGTCTGTCTTGTACCCAGCTCTGTGATAAGCATTTTTGAAGAATTGAACTAAATATGGGATCAGGCTGAGGGTGGCTGTCAGCAGAAGCTGCATGGTTTCCAACGCCTTCCCTTCCCCTGCTCCTCCAGTGCCTTACGAGTCTCACTGGAGAGCCACACCCTGCAGATTCCTCACGCTGGAGTCTCATCTCAGGTGCTTTTCCTAGGGAACCAGAACATCTAACCCAACTTCTGTCTCTTACCACCCAGTTCCCTCTTCTACCCCACATCTACATCCAACTGGATCCTAGAAGAACTTGAGTCAGTTCATTTTGTCACAGCTGATGATGGACTTTAAAGTACTTACATTAAAAAAAAAAAGATCTTTATTAACTCAATTACAATTAAATGCAGTGTTTGGGTAGCTATAAATACATATATGGAGATACGAGGAATCAGTAAATCCTTTTGTTAAATAAAATGTGTAGGAGGCTGTTGGTTGGGACTAGACTTCTGTACTGGCCCAACAGACCGAATCAATGCAGAGTCACCAGTGCTCAGAGAAACTAACTTAGGAGTGTACTCATATAACAAATAGCTGAGTTTGGGTTAATTACAGAGCTGAGTTTTGATCATCACAGACCACCAGTTATTCCCATGAACATGTCATTACTCCATTGTGGGTCAAAGTCTCCAGGGAGACTAACGGTTCCCTTAATCCAAATCTCTTTGTGCATCCATACGTCTTAATTCTTACTACAAACCAACAAATACTGGAGTCCCAAAGTTTCATTTCCCTCCCTCTGTCATACATCCTTGGGATGCCGGTGGTTGGCTTGAGACACATGGGGGACAAGGACAATAGGTCAGTTGTAAATGTGCTTCTAATTTAAACACGCCCTATACATATACTTAATTATCATATATTGAAGTTTAGAAAGCTGACATATCTACTTACAGTTCTTTTATAAAAAAAATAAAGAAATTTACAGTGGCTCACACCTGTAATCCCAGCACTCTGGGAGGCCTAGGTGGGTGGATTACTTGAGCCCAGGAGTTCAAGACAGCCTGAGCAAGAGTGAGACCCGGTCTCTGAAAATAGCCAGGTGTTGTGGCAGGTGCCTGTAGTCCTGGCTACTGGGAGGCTGAGTCAAGAGGATCGCTTGATCCCAGGAGTTTGAGGTTGTTGTGAGCTATGATGTCAGGCACTCTACTAAGGACAACAGAGTGAGACTCTGTCTCAAAAAAAAAAAAAAAAGAAAGAAAGAAAGAAAAAGAAAAGAAATTATGGGATCTTCAGAAAGTCAGACAATTCTGATCAAATGGTCCTCGGGAACTATGCTGACAAGGCCAGTTGTACATGGAGCTGGTTGGTCAACACATTCCCTGGTTCTAGTGAAGCTCTACTTGGAGACAGACTCTCGAGGACAGTGGATAGCAGAATATCCTATACGTATTTGGTATCAATTTATATCTCTCAGAGAACATTCTATTTTCATGTCTTTTGTACCCTTTTCTCTTCTTTCTTCCTTCTTTGGTTTTGGTTATTCTTTTCCTGCCCCCTATATATTTTGATATTATTACTTTATTAATATTACTTCAATCTTTTTAAAAAATAAATTTTTATCATATATCTTTGAGGTTTACAACATGATATGGGGTAAATGGTTACTGTAGTGAAACAAAGTAACATAGCTACATCTCACATAGTCACTTTTCATCATAACAAGAGCAGCTAAAATAGACTTATTTAACAAAAATCCCCGATACGATACTGTTTTACTAACTATAGTATGGTACCTTCGCTCTCTAGACTTGTTTATCCTATATTACTCTAATCTAGTGGTTACTGTAGAAACTGTAACATTTATCCTTGGCTTATCAATTCTAACATTGTGAATACACTCTGTCCAGATAGGACATATTACTTATTTTTCACATTATTTATTCCCTTATTGTCATATGTTTTATGTCCCCTTGTAATTTTATCAACAAAAAATAATGTTTTCTGCAGTCAGTGTTTATTGAATTATCATTTTGTTGCAGTTTTGAACTTCCATTGGGAATCTTCTATTTCTATCTATAGAATACATTTAATATTTCCTTTAATTCAGGGCTGCGGCTTATAAATAATTTCAATTAGTTTGTTTAAAAATATACCTTCGTCAAGAATATTTTCCCTGGATACAAAACTCCAAGTTTGTATTTTTAAAAAGTTGTATTACCTATGGCTAGTATTATGCCATTGTCTCTAGGTTCTATTTTTAGAACCTAAAGATAACTCAGCTAGTAGTCTAACTAGTACTCCTATCCTTTTCTTTTCTGATTTCTTTAAAAATTTTCTGTTTGTTTATTATCAGAAGTTTAAGATTTTGCTAGGTGTGAGTTACTGGGGGATTTTTTGTTGGTTGGTTGATTTTTGTTGTTGTTGTTGTTATAAGACAGAGTCTCACCCTGTGACCCTGGGTAGAATGCCAGGGAATTATAGCTCACAGCAACCTCAAACTCTTGGGGTCAAGTGATCCTCTGGCCTCAGTTTCTTGAGTAGCTGGGACTATAGGCAGGCGCCTGCCACGATGCCTGGCTATTTTTTGTCTTGCTCTTGCTCAGGCTGATCTTCAACTCCTCAGTTCAAGCAAACCACCACCTTGGTCTCCTGGAGTGCTAGGATTACAGGTGTGAGCCACTGCACCTGGCCTGAATTACTGGTTGTTTTTTTTTTTTTTTGTTTTTAGTTTTGTTTTTTAAAAGGATTTTTTTCATCATTTTAGAAAAGTCTCAGCCATTAGCACTTTAAATATTGCTTCCACCTTGTTTTTTACTCTCCTCTGAGACTTCAGTTCCATCTATATTAGATGTTTTCACTTTATACCAGTGGTTCTCAACCTGTGGGTTGTGACCCACAGGAACTGTATTAAAGGCTCACGGCATTAGGAAGATTGGGAACCACTGCTTTATACAGTATGGCTCTTATATCTTCTGTACATCTCATCTTTTTTATCTGACTCTGAGATTTTTGGGGCTGTCTTCCAGTTTATTATTCTCTCCTCAGCTGTGTCCATGGTGCTGTTAAGTTCTTGTTATTCTAGAGTAATTTTTATTCTATCAAGTTCTAGTTATTGAGTTGAGTATTATAAACTTATAACTTTCCAGGATTTACTTTTGTTCTTTTAAAAATAGTTGCTATTTAAAACATGTGCAGGAGGGTACACATGTTTTGTTCATATACTTTGTTTTTGTCAAAGTTACACATGTAAGTATACCCTTGATCCAGCTAATAGGCATTGTGCCCAGAGGTGTGAATTTATCCATTTTCTCTTCCCCCGAAAATAGTTTCCATTTTTTGCTAAAATTTTCAATCTTATTTTCACCCACTAACATAGAAGCAAAGTTATTTTAAAGTCTATGTCTGATAACACTAAGTTTGGGAGCTCCCAGGGGTCTATTTCTATTATCTATTATTTCTGTTTGCTTCTCTTGTCTTGTTTCTTGGTTCCTTTTGCTTGTGTGACAGATTTTAAACAATTTGTAAAATTGTTTATGGAAACAACTTGAGGCCCATTATAATGCCGTTTTTTTCCAGAGAGGATTTTACATTTATTTTGTCAGGCATTTAAAAGTCATGGTGGTTCACTCCTGTAATCCCAGCACTCTGGCAGGCCAAGGCAGGTGGATTGCTTGAGCTCAGGAGTTTAAGACCAGCCTGAGCAACAGTGAGACTGTGTGTCTAAAAATAGCTAGGTGTTGTGACAGGAGCCTGTAGTCTTAGCTCCCTGGGAGGCTGAGGTAAGAGAATCACTAAAGCCCAACAGTTTGAAGTTGCTGTGAGCTATGATGCCCTGGCAGTCAACCCAGGGTGACAAAGTGAGACTCTATCTCAAAAATGTAAAATAGAATAAAAAATTCCTTGAGTTTTGTCTATTTTCAAAATTTGGAATAATTTGAAGCTATTTGAGATCCTATCAGGGCCTGTCTACTTCTGTTTTACCCTTAGTCTTAGGATATAACCCAAAGTGAGAAGAAATTTCCAGCAGCAATGCCCCCACTCACTCATCTCAACAGTTCCTGGGCTCCAAAGCCTGTTTCCCTAACTCTGAGAGATTGTCAGAATTCACAGTGAGCCTTTCAGCAACCACCTGAAGGATGGGCTCATACTACAAGGAAAAAAGCAACCCTTAACTCCAGACTTGTCCCTCTTGAGTTTCTATCATGCTCAGATCTTGGCCCATAATTCTTTACTACCTTGTGAGCCCTTCCCTGCCTTCCAAAAGATAGTTTTAACATTTTATGCAATTGTTCCAGCCATCCTTGGGAGGATTTGTCCAAATTGTTCGGTATTATTGGAAGCAGAGATGCTAGACTGAAAATGTTTATGTCATTCCAGGGTGGCCAAGGCACGACATCACCATTATCAATAATTAATAACAACTTAAAAAATGATAACTGAGGTGAGCCCCAGGGGGGGGACAGGGTCTCTATGTTTCTGGAAACACGGCAGAAAGAAGACGCAGAATTACGGTGTGATACCACCATACAAGCTAGGGTCCTAGCACGGTAGTGCACCACTGACTCCAGGTTCCAAAATGTATTTACTAATGTTCAAACAGAGAAGTGTAAAGAAAAAGTTACAAAAAAAATGTTACCAGGTGCAGCAGGGTGTGCAGAATGTGTGGACCTGGCTGTTTTTCTGTGTTGATGTGTCTATAGGGAAACACCAGCTTTCACACCTGCTGTGTATTGCTCTGACTAGCATCTACCTTCTCTATTTCTGTCTAGCTAAGGGATTCATTTGTTGTGCATATGGTTGCAACTGTTGCTTCTAACACACATGCCCCATTTCTCCCTGTGCAGGTGGCTGAAACTTTGTTTCAGTCACATGCTTAGCTAATGTCACCAGTCAGCAACTTTTGCTACTGCCCTGGACATCCTGTTCCCTGTGCATCTCCTGAGATGTTCTTGTCACATGTTTCCCACACGTGTAATTTACCGCTGGTGATGTTTTATTTCATCTCAGTCACAGTCATGTAGTAAGCAAATAGGAACAAGGTTAAGCATAATGAGAATTTGCAGTGATTACATGTTTCTTCACGATCGATCAACATAAAGAGAAACAGCAGCCATCACTTTATAAAGAACACCTGGATTTTCTTCTCCCACAGATGATAATAAAACCCAGCAACTTCTGAAGTTACCTGGAAGATAAAAGTTACCAGGAAGATAAAAACAGACGGGAAGCCTCACATCTCAGTCCACACCTGCAGACTGATTTTGAAGCGTTCCTGGTTCTGTCTCCCTGTTTCTTCGTCACATCTTTACTGCTTCATTTTCATCGTTTCAAATCCATGGTTAATCCACCATGCTATTATTTCTACATCATCTTTTCACATGATCATCTTTAATCCCCAAAGGTTAGAAAGGTGAAAATGGAAACAAACAGTCTCTCCCATCACTGCCAGGCCCACCTGTTTTCCTCTGTTAGAATCACTGGGTCCCAATGTTTCTCTTTGACCACAGGGGCCACCGTTGTCCACCCCCAGCCAGCTTGGCCTTCCTGGATAGGAGCCTCTTCCCAGCCATGATCATCAGGCCCGCTTCTGTTGTCAGACATGAAATATACAAACAAACCCACTTCACGGTGTCTTGTTTCCAAGGTTTATTTTTAGTTGAAATAAGCACTTTCCCCAACTTTTTACATTTCTAAGGTACTAAATGTATCCCCGGTAACTCCTTTCTTTCTCTCTCAATTTTCTTTTTTCTGGATTTACCGCTAAAGCAATTGAAGGTCCTCCCATGTTGATCAGTTCTCAAGTGCATGGAGAGTAAATACTGCCTCTTCTGGCTCCACAGGAGGCGAGTTCACAGCAAAGACCCCTGTCTGTAGACGTGACATCCCAGCGGCCATAGCTGTATTGCTGCTCTCATTGCCATGCCATCTCCTGGGCACCATGGCTCTGGTGCTTTCTCTCGTTACATTTGCCTTGGCCTATACACGGTCTGTGAAGGAGCCTGGCATCATGGTTCCTCTCCTGATCCCCGGTAGACACTTAGGACCTATGTGTTCTCCTGCTTCCCCCACATCCCTGCTGGCATCAAGGTCCACCTGAGAATGCAAAGCTCAGCTCATAGGATAGGCAGCTATTTCCCTTTGCTTCCGCTACATTAAACTTACAAATATGTAGCTTTAGTGTAAAGATAAATAGCATATATTAATCTAATGATTTAGAGTTTTTGTGTGTACCATTTCATTCAAGTCTTAAAACGCTCTGGAGTATGGGATTTTAGTGGAAGCATTTTATAGATAAGGAAACCGAGCCTCGGGTTAAGGAATTTACTAGTAATTAGTGGTCCTAACACACATGTAGGTATTTCAGATTCTTTCCTCCATTCTTACCTGGCCATGTGTATTTTTGTGGCGTGAGTCCTATGCTTTAAGTCTTTTGCCCTGAGGTCACCCGAATGCTTTCAGAGCACTCAGTGGGTACTTCGTATGCCCGGACACTCAGAGCTACGTGCATGTGTTGACATCTGCGTGCCCAGGGTGACACTGGCAACAAGCCTGGACCTGTCCCCAAACTCTTCTCCTCTGTTCCTGGCAGCAGGAAGCAGTTTCCATTCGGCCACTGCATGCTTTCATGTGCCCCAGAGCAGGGACAGCAGCTGAGGTGACAGAAGGAACACTGGGCCAACTGCGTCCTTACCCTTAAATACTGTTCTGCGGCCCACAGGGTAAAAGCCACACTCCTTGGCAAGGAAGCCAAGTCCTTCACGAACCAGTTCTAACCTTTAGTTTCCAAACTCACCACCTGCCACCCTCCCTGTTTCCTGGCTCCCAAACACACCTTGGACACCTCTACCTGCATTTAGACCTCTGTGTCGCTGCATGTGCCACCCTGGGGCGGGGTGCTGTGTTATTGCTCACAGTCCTTCCTCCCTGCCCTCGACACGGTCACTGGGGTGAAGTGGACCTCCCTCCCAGCCCACTGAGGTTGGAACTCGCTGTGCCACTTGCTCTGGCCAAGGGACTGGAGACAGAAGAGACGACGTGCTGGTGTGTAGCCAAGCCCTTAGGAGGCCCTGTGGGCTTATGTCACCCCTCTGTGCTTCTCCCATCCGGAGTGAGGACAACAGGCCCTGAGTGAGCAATGCTCCCAGATCTGGGGACATAGCCTGGAGGCCAGTCCAGCTGAGAGCCACAAGCCCCAGCAGATCCGTGTGGACCCCAGCTGGAGACCAATGCTTGCCATTACAAGCCACAGAGTTTTTGGGGGAGGGTTTACTAACCTTATTAAATATTAAGTGATATTTATTTATTTATTACATTCCCTTCTATGCACACATGCACATGTGTGTGTGTACACACTTTTTTTTTTTTTTTGAGATAGAGCCTTACCCTTCTGAGTAGCTGGGACTACAGGTTTGCACCATGACTCTGGCTAGATTTTCTATTTTTAGTAGAGATGAGGTCTCCTCGTTCTTACTCAGGCAGGTCTTGAACTCCTGAGCTCAAGCAATCCACCTTCCTCAGCCTCCCAAAGTGCTAGGATTACAGGCGTGAGCCACAGTGCCTGGCCTCACACATTTTAAAACTTGTTTCCCACTGAAAAGGCCTCACTCATTTTTCAAGACTGAGTTCAAGGAAAAATTACCCTGATGTAGAGTCTAAATCTTGCTTAAATCAAGTGTCAGTAGCTTATGTTGTTTAAAAGAAGACAGCAGGGTCAGGCTTAGGAAGAGGTAGAGAGAGCAGCTCCCCAAGAAGCGGGATGTCAGCGGCCACCTGCCCAGACTTTTTTGGAGAGACATGTCTGGATGCTGGCTTTGATAACCAAGTTTCTCAGGAAAGGACTGTAATGACCCACTTGTTTCTACATTTAGGGCCCTGCAGCCCAAACTCCCATAGCTGGCCCCTCGGCTTTCAAGGTTACCACTGTGGAAATTTAGTAGTTGAAGTATGACAAATTGCAATGTCTCTGAGAGATTTATTAAGCCACAACTAGTAAGTTGTTACTTTAGTATGAATTAATTTGTCCAATGAACTAGCAAAACACAGGACCGTAGTAGAACAGGGACAGGTGGATACATTTGGTATGGCACAAAATAGGACGCTGGGGTCCCCACTAGGGGATGTGCCCACTGGTGGTCATGATGGGCTTTGGGGAATTCAAGTTCATACAAGGGCCAGAACCAATCACTCCATAGGTCAAATATCCAAATAGGAATTGGGCAGAAAGGATTCTGTAAAGCAACTTATTGTTAAATAAGTAGTTATTCCCTATGCTGTCTGTGAGGGAAAGGGACAGTGCCACTAGCCCCAGCTTTGGGATCCCGCCCTGGCCACGGTGTGCAAACTTGCTTCTATTGCCTGCAAATACCACACACCTGTTCTCTTCTGCCAGCTTCAAAGTTTCCTTTGGTTTGTTCATCTTGATTTCTAGATAGTAATGTGTCATTGCAATTGGAAAGAGACTGTTTCTGTTTTCCTGTTTTCAGGACCTAGAATAATCTGACTTTGGAGATATATATATATATTTATTTATTTATTCCTGAGATCTTAATGCCTCCTTTGATGGCATGGCCCTGGCACTCTGGTTTTTCTACTACAGATCTCTGGCAGGCACCCAGGGACTTGGCTGGCCCAAGGACCAGGAGCACGCAGGACCAGTGCCTGGGGCTCCCAGCCAGGTTTGGGGCCCTGGCTATGCTGCCTTCTATAATTGACCCCTTGCCCTCTGAGGAATGCCGGGCGGGCTTGAGACTGTCCCAGGGGACTTGCTGCTAGCTGCTTCCAGCCAAGGGGTCAGCAGACCCAGTGGCCTCAGCGCCACAGGCCAGCTTGCCTGGCACACTGGTCAATAAGAATGGGACTCAGAGGCTGCAGTTGCAGCTTCAGATGGGACCCTCTTATCCCACCATGCTCATATGTCCCAGGCAGGCAAGGGGCAAGAAGCTTTAGAATCCCTCTTGCAATGACGGGTTCTCAATAAACATGGTGTGAGCTTGCATAGAGACTATAGATGTGAATTTAGAAGCACCTGGACACACTTGGGTTTGAATCACTGTCCCTTGGACCATACTGGTGCAACCTCGTGAGGCAGTCTGGCCTCCCTGAGCCAGAGTCCTCAGGGTGAACAGTGACAATGCCTGTCCTTATTTCCTGGGTGCTGGGCAGCAGAGAGCTCCACCGTCTAAAGGTCCAGTGATGAGGCTCTCAGTCTTGTTATCACCATGTGGGCGCCATGGCCTGCAGGTGGGGGTGGGGAGGGCTGCAGAGACAAGTGCTTCCTTTACACAAGGTGCTGCATGAGCACTGTTCTCCTTCATCCTCCCAGTGTCTTGCATAGACCACTCCTCTGGCTTCTGTAATGTCCTGTTAAATGTAACCTCTCTGGGGATGCATTGCCCCCTCACTGTTTCCTGGTCTAGGATCTCTTAGCATCGTGTTAATCTTCCCCGAATGGCATTATAATCGACCAGTTTGCAGGTGTACACTAGGAGCTCTTGAAAACCAAGCTTGACTAATATCGATTAGACTCTCCCCTGCCTGGGGATCTGTAAGTGCTGGGCTCCATGAATGCAGGCCCATCTCAGCCACCTGCTGCAGGGTGCCTTGGGCAAGCCATGCAACGCTGTGTTCTGTGTCTTCATTTGCACAATGAGGCTAAAAATAGTATTTTATTCACAAAGTTTTTATAAAAACAAAATTAGTTAATATAGATGACATACTTAGAATGACTCTTGGCTCACAGTAGGAGCCAATAAAGATTGCCTGTTACTAATATTACACTCTGAATAAATAGTAAATTAATATATGAAAATAGAAAAAAAGCCTGGTTTAGTCTTTTGCCCTTCACAGACTTTAGGTTCCCTTTCTTCTCTATCTGTAAAAAAAAACTTTCCACCCTTTCCACCCAAAGTAGTTGTTCAAATTATTGAATGCAAAGAAGGAATTTGCTTAAATAGCACAGAAAATTAATGAGCACGCTAAGTCCCCTACTTACTGGAGGCCATCAAGTACTCAGACATCTGCCACCACCAACCTTTAGTTGCCATGTTTATTATACTAGGCATTGAAAAAGAACCTCTTTCTTAGCATTTTGGTTTTTGCTCTTCAAGTTCAATAAGGAAAAAAATGAAAGGAAGACAAGAGAAATAAAAGCAGGAGCAAGAGCAGAGATTCGTGCCTTATAATTGACAGAAGTACTAGACATATTTTAAGCATGCATCTGGGGGACTGTAGATTCGATGTTTTAGAAAGTATTGGAATGAAAAGTCAATGGTATAACTGTATATATAAATTTTAAAACTGTATGGGAACTTGGCATTGGTTTGAAAGCAACCACAGATTTTATTTAAACACACTATCTCTTTGAAAGAATAGGTGTAAGCTGACCAAGTCATCCCCTGAAGATGCCTGGTACTCTGCTTCTCCAGGAGCACTTTATTGTGTTAGGTCCTTATATGAAAAGGTGTCACTCTAGGGTTGAGCATGTTGGCTCATTCCTGTAATCCTAGCAATCTGGGAAGCCAAGGTGGGAGGATTCCTTCAGCTCTGGACTTCAAGACCAGCCTGAACAAATTGAGATCCCATCTCTACTAAAAATAGAAAAAGTAGCTGGTCATTGGGGCAGGGCTGTAGTCCCAGCTATTTGGGAGGCTGAGGCAGGAAGACCACTTGAACCCAGAAGTTTGAAGTTGCTGTGAGCGAGGCTGACGCCACAGCACTCTAGCCTGGGTAAAAGAGTGTGACTCTGTCTCTAAATAAATAGAAAATATATTGCCCAAATTATATTCGCTGGTTGTGAACAAACAAGCCTGGTTATATACAATAGTCAGGAATTTGGGGGAAGTCTGTTACAAAAAACAAAAACAAACAAACAAAAAAAAAAAGCCAAAGGAAAAGCAACTCTGCCATCTGGTGTAAAATTGGGTCATTACAACTTAATTCTTCAAACAAAAAATAATAGCTACTCTGGTTATTTCTCATTTATCAGGGATCATCATGACTTGATGGTATTTTGGGTGTTTTTTTTTTCCATCTCAGGCACCTTAAGCTTGTTATATATTTAAACAATTGTTTATGAGAATATTTTAAAAATAATTAAAACTTGCTGCCTTATTAAGTGGAATATGATGAGCCCAACTGCATCTTTCCTTGATGACCCAATGTACTCACTGTGTTAGTCTGTTTTCTGTTGCTATAACAGAATACCACAGACTGGGTAATTTATTTATTTATTTACTTATTTATTTATTGAGACAGAGTCTCACTATGTCAGCTTTGGTAGAGTGCTGTGCCGTCACAGCTCATAGCAACCTCAAACTCTTGGGTTCAAGCAATGCTCTTGCCTCAGCCTCTCAAGTAGCTGGAACTACAAGCAACCACCACAATGCCCAGCTATTTTATTTCTTGCAGTTGTCATTGTTACTTAGCTGGCCCAGGCTGGGTTTGAACCCACCACCTTCGGTGTAAGTGGCTGGCGCCATAACCACTGTGCTACAGGTGCCAAGCCAGACTGGGTAATTTATAGGAAAGGAGCCTCTTTATCGTACTAGTCTAGAGGCTGGAAAGTCCAAGAGCATGGCACTGACATTTGGCAAGGGCCTTCTTCCTGAGTCATAACACAGCAGAGGACATCACTTGTTGAGAGTGTAACTGTGCATATCAGCTCAGATCTCGCTTCCTCTTCTTATAAATCTACCAGTTCCATCATGACAGCCCCACTCTGACAACCTTATCTAATCCTAATTACTTCTAAAGGTCCTATATCTGAATGTCATCAACATATGAATCTGGGATTAAGTTTCTAACACATGAAGTTTGGGGATCACAGTGCAGCTCTTGCACTCATTAAGAGCATGAAATATCTTATGTTTTCTGTAATAAATAACAGAGATAGCCTGAAAGTTAAACAAGGTTTTCTCCTACTGTAACTGGCCCCCTGGGTCATACTTTTCTAGTGTGTAACATTCAATGTTCAAATTCCTACTCTGTGTGATGTCACTGCCAGGCTGTGGAAGCTGGCTAGGCAGTGACAGCTGTGAGGGAGAAATGGTTTTAATGGAAACAGGTGGCCTCTAGCTGCAGTGGCAAATGAGAAAAGTAGAGCAGAAAGTCAATGAGGTCAAACTGGCAGGGAACTCTCATGGGACAGAAGCAAATAAGAGGCTAAGAGGACAGAAATGGAGGGAAGAGTTGTATGGAGACAAAAGAACTAAATGATGGTCTGAGTGCTGTAGGCCAGTTACATTCTGGGCTTTCTTGACTACGGTTCTTGCTCACTTTTACTCAGCCCATTCCAAATCTTGGAATTTCTTTTGTCATGAACATCACAGTAGTTCTCATACTTCAGTAGGAATAATAATCATCTGGACAGTAGATTACAAAATGGTCAGAGAGGGGCCTCCACATCTTCATGCTTTTATAAAATCCACAGAGGACTTTAATCTGGGTTGCACAAAGGCCTGAATTTGAGAAACAAAATCAGTTCCAAAGATTCTATAATCCAAGCTTGTTTAACACAAGCCTGAGTCAAACAAGTAACAGCTCAGCAACATATAAATGATGTGTGGGATACTATACTATCGACCTTTTCTCTTTAGAACTTTTTCCTCAACAACTTTATTAGTAAGGATAATTCCAGTAATGCAGTTTAAGACATATTGATTTGAAACATTTCTTTAAAAATAAACGAGGTAAACCTTGGACACACACACACACACACAATAAAACAACATCATGTGAAATTCTATTACTAAGTACTCTGACACCAGGGTTAAAACCAGAGGCTTGGAATCAAGTCAGGCATTAAAAGCTTACTTCCTGATAAATATTCGGTTTAGGAATCTTTGGAGTGCCTACTTAAAATGTTCCCTAATCCTATGAAACAAATGTGTTTTTGCTTATCTCACCAAACTGGCCTCTAAACTTAATTTCATTTGTCAAATTTTAAAAAGTTCTTTAAAAATTCTGTTTATTAGCTGGGCATGGTGGCTCATGCCTGTAATCCTAGCACTCTGGGAAGCTGAGGCAGGTGGATTGCTTGAGCTCATGAGTTCAAGACCAGTCTGAGCAAAAGCAAGACCCCATGTCTACTAAAAATAGGAAAACTAAGGCAAGAGGGTCGCTTGAGCCCGAGTTGGAGGTTGCTGTGAGCTATGACTCCATGGCACTCTACCCACGGCGACAGCTTGAGACTCTGTCTCAGAAAAAAAAAAGAAAAAAAATTCTGTTTATTTTTATCATTGTATGAAATCTTCAAATGATAGTACAGAATGATTTTTCTAATTTTTTAAAATTAAAAGTACATACTCTGTGTAAAGAGAAAAAGAAATCATTAGACTTTTTTCTCCTTAATGATTTTTTGTGAATCATTAATAGAACTAAATATTAAAGTGAACTGAATTTATTCTTTTGGTTTCTGACAGTGAAATTTTGCTATAATTGCTAAAATTTGTGGCTACAGGTAGGGTAAGCACACATTCTAGTTTTCCCAGACAGTCTGAGTTTATATTTTCCTTGTGTGTCCTGTCTACTTAATGCCTTTTTCTTGTTCAAAAATATCTCATTTTGGATGATAATGTTTACCTTAATATTAGGTAAAGAGTATCAACTCGCAAGTAAATAGTATTATTTCCTCAGATTCCAAACCTTCACTTTTCTTGTCAGAGAAATGATACCTCTTTTTAAAAAGGCAACATCTTCAGTATATATTTTAAAGAAATGTTTGCTTCTCTATATAATTTTAGAAAGAGTATTCTAAAATGCAGTTTTTCCCACTTCAGGCAGTTTTTACAAATAACCCACCTACTAGAGCAACTGGAAAAACTGGATTAAAAAAAAAATGAGTTTGAGAACAATAGTGGATGACCAGGCAGCAAGAAGTTGAGAAGCCAGGTTTGAATCAAACTAATCCTTTGGAGATAAAGTAATATTCTCCTACCCCAGCTGCCTGCCAGAAGCAAAAGTAAATTCCCTTTGGTAGATGATAACATCCAGATCCTCAGACTATTTCCATGAATGTTTTTACATGATGTTTAATATTCAATTAAAAATATCCAGGCATGCAAAAAGAAAACAATGAACATAAAATTCAAAAAAACAGCCAACACTATAAAAAGACTCACTCTAGATACAGATATTGGAGTTATCAGATATGAATTTTAAAATGACAACTATAAGTTTACTAAGTTTAACAAAAAGTTAAAGAAATTCATCAGAGAACTGGAAAATAAAAAAGAATCAATTGGGTACTCTAGAACTGAACACAATAATAACGAAACTAAGATGTCAATAGGAGGACTTAAGAGCAGAAATGAGAATTAGTAAACTGAAGTATAGATGATTCAAACATAGCCACATTGAAGCATCTGCTTTATCTCTCAAGATTAAAAAAAATAGAATATATAGAACATAGCTTAAGAGGACATAGCTTATAGGACATGGTGAAAAGTTCTAACCTTATGTCACATTGGCATCCCAAAAGGAAAAGAGAGAAAGAATGAGGTTGAGCAATCTAGAAAGAGCTGATAGTAAGGATCTTTTAGAAAAGGAAAATAGATACTAAGTCACAGATTTAAGAAGTGCTATAATCCATAAGTTTTCAAAAATTACACACCTATACTATCATAGGAAAATTGCTAAAATGAAAGTAATAAAGAAAATTAAAAGCAGCCAGAAGAAGAATAGACATGGTTCCTTCAAAGATGCAGCAAGACTGGGAGATGACTTCCTAACAGAAAGAATGGAAGCCAAAATGCAATGCTTTCAAAATGGTAGGTAAAAAAATCATTTCCCTTCTGCACAGCCAAGAACACAGTCATGGAAGAAGCCCAAGTGCCCATCGATCCATGAATGGATCAACAAACTGTGGTATATGTACACCATGGAATACTATGCAGCCATTAAGAAGGATGGAGACTTTACATCCTTCATGTTCACATGGAGGGAGCTAGAGAATGTTCTTCTGAGAAAAGTATCACAAGAATGGAGAAAAAGTATCCAATGTACACACCCCTATTATGAAACTAATTTATACCTTTTATATGAAAGCTATAACCTAATAACAACCTAAGAATATGGGGAGGAGGGAAGGAGAGGGGAGGAGGGAATGGGTGGAGGGAGAGGGATTGGAGGGATCACTTCTGAGGTTTATCTTACAAGGGTACAAGTGAATCTTTCTAAGAGTAGAATGTGAACGTTTTAAAACAATAACTAAGAAAATGACATGAAGGCTATGTTAACCAGCTTGATGGAAGTATTTTGGATTGTGTGTGAAAACCCCACACTGTACCCCAGAGGTGCATTAATGTACATAGTTACCATTCAATAAAAAAAATCATTTCCAATATAGAGGTCTGTATCTAGTGGAATTATCCTCCAAAATGAAGACAAAATAAAGACATTTTAAGTAAACAAAAACTGAAGTTTTCAACAGCAAACCACCCTAAGGCATTAACAAATTTGATCATGTCATATTTATAACATTGTAATCAATAACTGGAGATTATGCGTTCTTTTAAAAAGGACAAATGAAACATTTACCAACATTGAGTATAAGCTGGGACACAAAGCAAGTTTCAACAAATTTAAGATTAAAATCATACAAAAACAGTACAGCTAAGCTCAGAAGCAACAAAATAATTTTTAAAAATATCTTCCTCTTTGGAAATTAAACAACGTATTTCTGGTAAGTCATAGTCAAAAGCAAAATCACCAGGGAAATTAGAAAGTAATTGGAACTGAACAATAAATAAACATATTTATATCAGCACTTGTGAGATTTGGCAATATCAAATTTAGAGGGAAATATACAGCTTTAAATGAATATTTTAGAAGAGAACAGTTAATAATCACTGATCTAAGCAGTCATCTCAAGAGGTTTATTTCGGTTAATTTTACAAATATATGTTTTGTTTAAAAGTAAAAAAGTAAGATTTTAATGAAATAAATGCCCACTTGTGGTTTTTAAAACTCTTAATAAGCTAAGAATTGGAGCTAATTTCCTTAACCCAATAATATGTATAACATACAAGTGTAGGAGATCAAGCACCAGGCTTATAGAAGCAGCCACCAGTTCTTGAGGAAGGCGCTGGGAGCAAGACAATCTCCTAGTTAGTTTGGAGATGTTTTGCAACCTGGGGACAAGCCCTGAAGCAGCTGCAGGTGTTAATGAGATAAGATTGGCAGCTAGTTAGCCAGCAGGTGTTATACTTTGGACATTCATGGTGCAGCAGAGTGGGAGTAGAGTCCATGGAGGAAAAGCACATAGTGATCATTAAGCATGTAGCTCCAGTACGTGCCCCCCCCCACCTGTTGTATAATGCCACAACAGAGGTTGCTTGGGGATCTCCCTGTACCTATTGGAAGCCCAGCTCTTGCAGGCATGTACCTTCAATCCGTGTCCCAGCTGTTTTTTTTTGTGCGGTGACGAGGTGCCTCAGGAGGCACTGACATACAAGAATAACAAGCATCATATTTTATAATTAAAATATCGATAGCTTTCCTCTTAAGATTGAGAAAGAGACAAGATATCTGTTATCAAAACTCTACTTAAGATTGTCATAATCACTGCTTAAGGAGAAAAGGTAGAAGGATTACAAATAAAGATATAAAATTCATAGTATTCAGAAATCATATGTTTATGAATTAAAAAATTCCAAAATATTCTGGAGGCAAACTCTGAGAATTTATAAGTGAATTTAGAAAATTTTCTAAATTCATTGAGTACAAGGTCAATATAAAAAACTAACTAAATTTATATATACCAGTATCAAGCAATTAGAAGATACGTGTTTTAAATAATTCCATTTGTAGATGCATCAAAAATACAATTCTTTTTTTGAGACAGAGTCTCACTATGTCACCCTCAGTAGAGTGCTATGACATCACAGCTCACAGCAATCTCAAACTCTTGGGTTCAAGTGCTTCTCTTGCCTCAGCCTCCCAAGTAGCTGGGACTACAGGCGCCCATTGAACGCTTGGCTCGTTTGTTGCTGTTGTTGTTGCAGTGGTCATTGTTGTTTAGCTAGCCTGGGCCAGAGTCAAACCTGCCAACCTCAGTGCATGTGGCTGGCACCATAATCACTGTGCTACGGGTGCTGATACCCCAAATGTAATTTTCTAAATTTGTAAAAGAAACTAAAAAAGACCTTGTTAAATGTCAGGACATACCATATTAATAGATAGGAAATCTCAATTTGTAAAGGTGTCAATTTCTCCTGAATTTATAGATTTAATGTTACACAATCACTCAGAAGAGGTGTATGTGCATGTGTTTGTAAACTGAGAACTTGAATCTAACATCTCTGGAAATACATGGGAAATAAATATTTGGAAAATACAAAACAACAAAGGTGGAAAATTTTCATTACCAGATATCAAGACATAGTTAAGCTAATTAAGCCAGTGTAATTAAGACAATGTAATAGTGATACAAAGATAAGCAAAGTGTCATAGGTGTTTAGGAAGGAGTGGGAAGTATAATCTTTTTATAACTGGTGTTGGGTCAGTCAAATATTTATATGGAAAAAAAAACATAGCAGGCCCAGTCAAATATTTATATGGAAAAAAAAAAAAGCATAGCAGGCCCAGCGCTCACACCAGTAATCCTAGCACTCTGGGAGGCTAAGGTAGGTAGATAGCCTGTGTTCAGGAGTTTGAAGTTGCTGTGAGCTATGACACCACAGCACTCTACCCGGGGCAACTGAGTGAGACTCTCTCAAAAAGAGAAGAAAAGGAAAAAAAAAAAAAACACATACACATAGACAAAATTAACTCTTCAGTAACAACCATAAGATTCTAGAAGATAATATCTGAGAATATATTCATCACATCCATAAGATTCTAGAAGATAATATCTGAGAATATATTCATGAATTTGGGATAGGCAAAAATGCTTTTCCAGACACAGAAAATGCTATCCACAAAGGAAACGATCAACAAACAATACTATATTACATTAGAAACTGCCCTCCAACACAAGGTCCCATTAAGAGTGAGAAAGGCCAAGGAAGGCAGAACAAGAAAAATCATCTGCCACATATTTCACTGACACAGGGGTAGGGACCCTCTCTCTCTCAACATGTACAAATTAATAAGAAATAGACAAAGATCACAAAAGGGAATATCCAAATGCTCAGTAAACATATGAAAAGATCAACTTCATCCTTCATCCAAAACAATCAAACTTTCAAAAAGACCGCTACATATCCTTAAAAAATAATGAAAATAATAATAAATCAAAATAATAATAAAAAGACTTATTACCACCTAGTGACTCTGAAGAACTATGGAAATTCTCACCCAGTCATTAAAAATGTAATTAGCATAACCACAGTGTAGTAACTCTCTGCCTGAAACAGGTTTGGAGTAGCCAGTCTGAGGGGTTCTGGGGTTGCTGGGCTGAAGAGACATCAGGGGCTCTGAGGGGTGCATGCGTGTGTGTGTGTGTGTGTGTGTGTGTGTGTCCAGTGAGCCCAAGAACAGGGAGAAATTTATTTTTATTTTAGTCAATAAGAATAAATCCCTGGGCACTTGAGTGGGGCCCTGAGCTATGACAAATGTCAATAAACCCTGGTCCTGGTACAGGTTTCGAAGTGCCATGCCGTAGTGACTTTAATGCCATGAAAGAGTTGTGTTTAACTCCTGGTGCCAAATACCTTAACCAGAGTTGGCAAACTATGTCCCACAGGCTATGTCTGGTATGCCTCTTACATTTGTTTGTCCTGCAAGAATGGATTTTACATTAAAATACATACATATATATATATATATATATATAATTTTTTTCTTATTATAAAAATAATATAAAATTTTATTCATTTTTCAGGGAATAGTAAAGAAGAATAAAAGAGGTAAGTATATAGAAATGTACAAAAGAACGTGAATCACCAATAATCTCAGCACATGGCCATTATTTTTTTTCAAATAATGTCTCACCTATTTATTACTGCCTCAGCTTATTAGTGAAGCGCATATAAACAAAGACAAAACTCATTTCCCCAATGAAGTGTGGCCAACTATCCAAGTGATGACATTTTCAGCTTGACATGGTAAGATGATAATGACCGTGACACGGCATCAGTACGCACCATCTCATGGGCAATTCCTTATAGACCCAGCCTGGTTCGGCTCCAGTGTCTCCTCTTCAAGTTGTACCTGATTTTATTACCAGTTTTTATTTCTTGGCCAGAAACCACTAGATTCTGAAAGTCTTGTGAGAGGACAGGGCGACAAATGGGACTAATCACACACACCACGGTGGAGTAGAGAGAGAGACCCACATGGTAAGTATTTCTTGTAACATTTTGTCATAATCTTTCCAAAATTTCCATTACTTCTACATTTTGTACTTGCCTCATTGAAGTTTTTTTTAAATTTCAGATTCATAGGAGGGCACACATGATTAGGTTACATTGTTTGCATTTGTTAGGTAAGGTCCCTGTTGTAGTTGGGCCTCTCACCCAAGCCGTATCCTATATACCCTTATATTGTGTCCATTAGGTGAGAGCACACCAATCCCTGGTTCTTACATTTTTTAAGGGTTGGGGTACGGGGGATCAAAGGAAGAATACTTTTCGACACACGAACACTTGATGAAATTCTAATTTTAGTGTTCAGGAATAGAGTTTTATTGGAACACAGCCACCCCCGTCCCTTGGTATGTTGTCTGCGGCTTCTTTTATGCTACAACAGCAAAGTTGAGCACCGGTGGCAGAGATCACTTAGCCCACAAAGCTTAAAATACTTACTGTCTGTTCCATAGAGAAAAGCTTGTGGACCTCTGCTTTAAACCATCATGAAGCACTTAAGTCTTCTGGTAGGATTAGAATCAGGGTGCTCTGTCATAGGCCCAAAGCCCGATAAAATAAATCAATGAGGAACCTCTTAGAAGTTTTCATTTCAACACAGGAAAATTCCAAGAAAAGTATGAATTCTAAACATAATTAAAAAAAATTGTTCCCTAACTCAATGAGAAACATGCCACAGTGAGTGGAAGTCTGAACCTCTCTATGGAGGGGTTGCTTCATGCTCTGAGGTTATCAATACACGTTGTGGAAGAGACAGGTGGTTATTAAGAGCTGGTTCTTCAGGTGGCAAAACCAAGGCACACCCTCACCTGTCAGTGGGTATAAAACCGGGGATGGACAGCGTGAGTGCCCCTGTCCTCTGAGATACCATCTTGTCCTCTCCAGTGAAGGAATTGGAAGGGTGAGTTGTCCAAAATCATTTCTCCATGGAAAGATCAAGTTCAAATACAAACATCACCACGCTCTTGACAGTTCCAGATACAACTCTCTCCTTCTTATTCCAGAGTTCAGGGACTATTTACAGGGAATTTCTGCCTATGGCAAGAGAGAAGCAGGCAGTGAGCACAGGCTGTCACCCCTGTTTGAGTTGTGGCCTCTCTCTGTTGTCTATGGCTGGGGAGACCACAGCTGTGATTATGTAATGACCTGCCAGCCAGTAGAGTAGGTTAATCTGCTTCAGTTGGAAGAATCTAAATCCAGGGTTTGAGGGAACCTGGAAATACCTCTAGCTGGAAGAGAAGAAAACCCCACTGTGTGTGGATGATGCCTCCTGAAGCTGCAACCCTTAGCTCTGGGTTTCTTGGTGTCTCTCCGAGGCCTGAGTGCTCTCCTGTCCTGCCTGATGTGGATTCCGTGCCCAGAATCTGAGCAACAACCACACGGAGGGAAAATACTGAATCAGTTTTCTAATGATGCTGCAGTTGAAAAACATGGTTCTCTTTCATGAAATGTTTAAAAATGAAAGGAAAATATTATCTTCGATCATTCACTTTATTTCTTGTGGTTATATAATTTTACTTTCTCGGCATGTACTTCATGATTTAAAACGGCAATAACAAAATAACATCATCATAGGAAATGAATGAGCCAGCTCAGAGCAGAGCCTAATGGTCTAATGAACAAGCAATGGCCCAAGCGTTTTTTTGTGGGTTATCAATTCCTCGGCTAAGCAGTGGCCCCTAAGAAATACTATGCCTTCCCGTGTGACTGTGCTTAATTATGTAGGCTGAAGGAAGAGTTTCACTCACGCTTTTACCACTCTTTTTAGGGGCTGACCACTCAATTCTACTTTCATGCAGTTGTGAAGTCTGGTCTGGATGACATATTTTTCTTGTAACCAGCCTTTCCCTGGGAGTTAGCACAGATCCTACTGCATCTTGGCCTGAGTGGCCTCAGTTAATATTTCATGAATGATTTAATGAATGGATAAATAAACCAATCCGGGTCTCAGGGGAGAAGAGAAGCAGGTGGAGCCTCTGGAGCGGGCAGCCTCTCCTGTGGTGCCTGCTGGCTGACAGGGGGCCAGGTGACTGTCCTGGCTGGGTCTGACTGAGGCTGTTCCAAAGATGCATTCCTCCCAGGGGCTGAGAACCTAGGTGAGGGAGAAGCCATTTCTTAATTCATCCCTGAGGAACTCAGAGCAAATAGCTGACAGCTCATTCCTGGTCCTGGCTAAACCTTCCCCCGCCCATGTTCCTTCAGGCTCTTGCAGCTATGCCTCTGTGTTGGGGAGCAGAGGAGGCAGCTGTCCAGGCTAGTGGGAGCCCAGTGTGGAAAGGGGAAACCCCTCACCCCTCATGGGAGAAATCTCCCATGGCAAATTTCAAAAGGCACCAGAGGGCATTTTTTAAATCCAGTCTGGCCATGGCCAACATACTCAGGGGAGAAAGGTCCCATCAACAGGGCATTCTCACTAGGGCTGTGCAGTGGAAGTGCTCCCCTCCCCTCATCTGTTCCACTCCCAGAGGCAGGGCCTTCCTCTCTCCAAACTGTGGGCCAGGCCCATGCCCCTCTCCCTCCTTCTGACCGGCTCTCACCCTCCCCACCTGGGCTGGAGAGGCAGCCTCTGAATGATGGTGCTTCTCCCTCTGCCCCCCAGGCCCTCAAGTCAGCAGCAAACACTGGAATGTGATCCTGTCATTGTCTTTCTCAGCAAATGCAATGCCCTCTGCCCTGCCTGGGGTAAGTCTGCCCAGCTGAGTCTGCAGCCTGCCCAGAATCTGGGTCCAGCCTCACATCCCAGCCCCGCTGGGCATCTGCTTCCCCACACCCATCCCACGCTCCACCCACATCCCAGGTGAGTCCAGCTTAGTCTGCACCTAATTCCCCTCTCCTTTTACTGATTTCTAGAAGCTTAGCTCGTAGATTGTCTGCTTTCTGAAGCCTTCTTTCTTCCGTATCTTTCTTTTAAAGCCCTTCCTCCCAAAGGCACTGTCCCAGCACCCATGATTTCGTGACATGCCTCCCTCCCTCTCTCACTCCATCCTGAATAGGGGCCAAACCTCTAATACTGTGCCTGACACAAGCGTGAAGAGGTTGGCAGGACACGCCACTCCAAAGTAGGACACTTTGGGAAAAGGATTATTTTGAGCTAAAGCCACTTGAAAAACAACAGATGGAAGGAGGGCATTCTAATTTCCCCTTTGCTTTCTTAAAAAAAGAGAGAGAGAGAGAGATTTAAAACTCCTCTGTGAAAAAATGCCTTCCCCATACCAGGAGAAAAGAAACATTCTTCAATGGGGAGTAATAGTTCAGAGAATTCTCTACAAACAGAGTTTGTTAAAATAATTCTTATCTTGCTTTAGCGCCCCCCCCACCAAAAAAATAGGTGAGTTACTTTTCTAAAATTCTAATTCAGTATATAAATGTTCAACTCTAACTGCACCTTTGGGTCTTTATTTCCTTGTGAAGGTCTTCATGTTGGGTAAAGCTTGTATTATTATATTTGTATGCTTTTCTCCTGCAGTTTAATATTCAGGCATAAGTGGGCACCCTAAGAGGGTAGGGGTAAGGCTTGCCTTCTCTCCATGCTCAATAAATGGGCAGCAAAGGCTAGGTACGATGGCTCATGCCTATAATCCTGGCACTCTGGGAGGCTGGTGGATTGCTTGAGCTCAGGAGTTTGGGACCAGCTTGAGAAAGAGGGAGACTTCCATTTCTAAAAATAGCCAGGTGTTGCCAGCGCCTGTAGTCCCAGCTGCTCGTGATGCTGAGGCAAGAGAATCACTTAAGCCCAAGAGTTTGAGGTTGCTGTGAGCTGTGATGCTGCAACACTCTACCCAGGGCAATGAAGTGAGACTCTGTCACAAAAAATAAAATAATAAAATAAATAGGCAGCCAATGAACATAAGGAGAAAAAGATGTTGGTAGGAGATGTTACCTTCAAGATTTTCTTGACCTGGTCAAGTATAAAAAAACTACAGGTATAACTTATGGCCAAGTCCCAGTCTTAGTGATTTGGGCTTCATTATTACAGAGCTCCCCAGTGATTGTTAAGTACAGCAATGACTCAAAATATCCCCTCATCTGAAAATGAGAAAACCAAGGTCAACGACTTGCCTACTTAGTTAACTAATGGCAGCGCCCAAGACGGAAGGTACATGAGTCAATCCTCCTTGACAGGAATGAAGTAGCTGGAATATCCAAGGGCATCAGAGAGGATCCCAAAGGAAACCTGCCGTCCTCCATGTAGGGCCATCTTCAAGGGAAGATAGTTTAGGAGAGGCACACAGGACACTGCAGTGTCCCAGGGACCGTGGCAGCCACACAGATGACCACCGAGGCTGGATAGGATGAGAGGAGGGAGGAAGCATCTGAGCCTGGAAGGAGAGAGAACAGTGTAGGTGGGCTTGACAGGAGGAGTAACCTTGGTTTAAGGAACTCACAGCCCGACGTCAACAGGTGAAAAAATATTCTGACTTGACTCCCCCATCCCTCGGCCCATCTGTTTTAAGAAATTCCTATTGACTAAAGCCAACCAGAAGCCAGAGGTGATGGGCACACTATTGACATAGCTCACTTCTTAGGCAGAATATGATGGAAAAGGATGAGGGGCGAATCCCGAGGCAGCAACAGAAGATTCTAGCACAAGAAATAAGGTACCTATGGAACTTTTTAAAAGCCATTTAGCCAAACCTGTAGGCTGAAGGCCTGTGCTCTTTCCCATCGAGCATTTCGTGCACACACACGAGCTCTCCATCTTCCCCTTCCTCCAGGGCTGCCACCTCTTGACTCTCATCTGCACCCTTATTTTATACACAGTTGTCCCCTTATCATGGCAGTCCAGAACAGCCATGGCTCCAGAACAGCTTAGAGTAATGAGTGTGAGAAATTAGACTCAGAGATTGGAGCCCTGCTCTCCCTAGGTTGAGCACTAGCCCTGTGGCACCATCCCCACCATTCTAACTGGGGAGGAGATAGCTGCTGTTCTACCTCTTCCCTGGCATGTTAAGAGGCCTAAGGAAGACGCTCTGAATATGGGCTTGGCACCTGTGGCTCAAGTGGCTAAGGCACCAGCCACATACACCTAAGGTGGCAGGTTTGAATCCAGCCCAGACCCGCCAAACAACAATGATGGCTGCAACCAAAAAATAGCCAGGCATTGTGGTGGGCACCTGTGGTCCCAGCTACTTGGGAGGCTAGGGCAGGAGACTCGCTTGAGCCCAGGAGTTGGAGTTTGCTGTAAGCTGTGAAGCCATGGCACTCTACCCAGGGGGATAGCTTGAGGCTCTGTCTCAAAAAAAAAAAAAAAAAAAGAAGTGCATTATGGAAAACTAGGACAAAATTACATGCCACAAATGCACCACTGGGGAAGAAATTTTCCTTGACAATGAATGGACTTGCTTCCAGCTTATTCTATGTAACTAATGGTTGTTACTAATGGCTGTAGGCTCTGCCCTTGAAATCTTAACTCATTGAACCCACCAATGGGACAGACCATAATTGCAGCTGACAGATAAAAAAGTGGGTCTCCAGGGGCTGAGAAACTTGCGCACACAGGAATTCTGGCAGCTGGGATCCAGCATGGGGCAACCCAGAGCCCTGTGTCTTTTGCTGCCTGTGTGTCCACACAGACAGGGGTCCTGAGAACGGGATTGTGCATATGAGTGCTTAGGACCGGCCTGGCACAGAGCGGACTCTCTATTTGTCATTAACCTTTCTATTTGTTATAAGATGATGTCTAAATAATACTGGAAGATTCAGGTGCAACTGGTCAATAACAAATTATGCCTAAACTAACATTTGTTCAAACACCTGCGGGGTCTGAAGGCCTCCATCAAACAACTGGTGCTCAGGTCAGAGCAGGGAAGTACTGCTTGGACCACAGACCCTCCGTGCATTTAAGAAGGTGGCAGACTTCTCTCCCTGACCAGAAAGTCACTGGGGCTTGTGCTTAATCAGCAAGACACTGCTTGTTGGAACACTGAGTTGTCTCTTCACTTACCTGCTAAATGCGTTTCTTTCAGCCACACCAACATCATACCTCCTGTCTTCCACATAAGCTGCCGTAGTTTGAAAAGGCAGTAACTCCTCAGGGGTTGGGACGTTTATTTCTATTAAATAATACACATCTGATGAGAAGTATTACCACAAACACTGGCCAGGGGTGCAGTGCATTCCCTACCATCTGGCTGATGTTGTTCACCTGTTTCCTCCTTGAGGACCTGGGTGTATTTTAGACAGGCCCTGTCATCCCTTACGCGGGTCTTTTGGGGAGTGGATTGTGGCTCTGGAAAAATTTGAGTCTGAATTCTGGCTTTAAGACGACTTCTCAGATGCCCACTTACCCTTGCAGAGCTGGCCACCGCGCGAGTCAATGTTCGGGGCTGAGAACAGAAGCACCTGGCTCAGCCTCTACCTGCTGAGCCCACTTCAAACCATTCCATGCTTTTCCTTCCTAAGCCCTTTTCTTATTTTATGCCTCTTGTTATTTTTTTAGTCTTTCAAAACAAGAGAGGCTGATAAAATGTCAAAGGAATCCTGAGACCATCGTTCTAACCCCACCCGGTGAAACACCTCCATAGTTTCTCCCCCGGCCACACACACTCCCTCCTGGTTCCCCCGACAAAGCCCGCCAGTGAAGCAGGCACCGTTGGCCTGAGCGCCCTCTCCTGGTCATCTCGGGAAGATACACATATGTCATATCCGTTAAATCTTTCTAACCACAAGAAGCAAATATTAACATATTTATATCCCTATACACTTTAAAGTAGGTACAGTAGCAACTCAGGTAAAACCTCAAGTTCTTTGTATCTTGGAATCTTTGCTTTAATTTACCTCAACACCCTGGATGAGACATGAAATTTATAGATTTATTTGTTCATTTATTTCTCTTACAAGATGGTTTTTATCTGAAGAGCTGAGGTTTGGAGCAGCGGTTCAAATGATACTGAATAGTAGCCCATGATGATTAGGGTCTGGAATTAATGTTTCGGATCTAATGAGGGCATCAGTGACATAGAATGAGGTTTAATTCTCATATTCCCCACTCCCCACTCACCCAGCCAGCCAGCCAGCAGAGCTGTTGGGACACACTGTTAAGGGGACTTTGCTGGCAGCACTGTTGTTGGCTCCCAAGCAGTACATTTCGTCCATGCAGCAGGCGGTCCCTGTGAGTGGACAGCACTCATCATATACCCCTTTGGAGGTCACCAGTCTCATTTCTCAGGAAACATTTGCCTTGTTGTTCAAACAAAGCAACTTTGAGATGGAGGGGAACCACGGAGAAGAACTGTTCCCTGCCATACACCATGGGCAGCTGTCCTTTCCCAGGGTAAGAGATGCTGGCAGGGAGAGCAGGTGGCACAGCAAGGATGGGGAAAGAAAAAACCTCCAGATGTAGTGAGTCTCTGAGTTGTGAGGGAAGCACTAGTCAGAGAATTTAAACTCCTCATTGCCATGCTGAGGAAGAGCAGTTAAAAAGCCTCCTCAGACACACCTGTGAAGTTGGGCTGTGAGAACAAAAAAGTAGAGAGACTGAGAAACGGCCCCATTATTCCCAGCCACAGGAAATAAAGGACTTGGGGACCACCTGGTGGTTCCACTCCACATACCACCCTTGGCTTGCAATAGATAAGTATAGCCAGATAAGTCTGCTTAAAATATAGATGAGTCAAGGTTATTTGGGTCCCTGAGTCCCTTCTTTTTAACATATCCTTTAATGTTCAGGCCATCACATCAGTAGACGCACAACTTCCTGATTCAGAGAACAGAGAGCTCTCTGCCCTGTTCTATGCAAATGATGAGACCCTACAATCAGGTAGCTCATTAACATATAGCTGTTAATAAACAGCCTGTCATCTAAACCTCAACGTTTTGATAAAATGTTCTCGACTTCTAGCTATTTTCTTTTTAGTCATTACCAATGCAAGCGACTTCATTCAATTCAAGCTGAACATACATTTGAGCAATAATTTATCTCAACTATTATACTAAGTAGTCATTACTTGCTAAAGCGAGGCTTTCTGTGAGCATTTCTCTTACATGCTTGATATTTAGTGACTAAAGTGAGTTTTTGTTCTGCTTATTTGAAATTTTTTTCTAGAATAAAAATCCTCTTCTGGCTGTAGGTCATTATATCTGCTTCAGCTTGGTGTCAGTTTCCACCTATTCACTGGGACCTTCCCCTTGGCTTGTCCAGCCTAGACCTTTCCCCTGAGCTCTGGGGCTGTCTGAGCGTTGAACTATCTACTCAGCATTATCTCTAGACACCTCCATTTTCATTATTTTTCCTCCCCATCTTTTTTTTTTTTTTGAGATGGAGTCTCACTTTCTTGCCCCCAGTAGAGTGCTGTGGCATCATAGCTCAAACAACCTCACACTCTTGGGCTTAAGTGATTCTCTTGCCTCAGCCTCCCAAGTAGCTGGGACTACAGGTGCCTGCCACAACACTGGCAATTTTATTTCTTTTAGAGATGGAGTGTCACTCTTGCTCAAACTGGTTTTGAACTCTTGAGCTCAAGCGATCCACCCACCTCTGCCTCCCAGAGTGCTGGGATCATAGGTGTGAGCCAGCACACCCAGCCTTTCCTCCCCATCTTGTCCTTCCCCACCCCCAAACACACCATACCTGAATTCCCTGTTTCACCATGTAGTTCCACATGGCAACCCCCCCACACCCCCACGATCATCCTGGGCTTTACCCTCTCCTACAGCCACGTGTCCAGTTCATTTTACCACTGGTTCATTTTCATTTGCAGTTGATTCTTCCTGCTCCAGCTTCACAGCCGTCACCCTAGTCCTATTTATTATCACTTCTTTATTTTTGAATGTAATTTTAATTTTTAGTATATAACTTAATTGGTAATACCAAGGTATCAAACCTGCAATTCAAGCAGTATGGAGGAGTACATGATGAGTTAGGCTCCCTCCACCCAGTACCCTACATCTGTGACTCTCCCCCAGTCAACTTGGGTGACAAAGTCCTTGGGTGTCCTTCCAGCAACAGACTAGACAGCCTATTACTCCATTAGGCATCTTGGGATTTTTTCTTAATTAAAGAATTTTATCTTGGTGCTCATTCCATCAAAATAAAGAGCTTTTTCAATCGTTAAACAGTTACATATTACCCTATTATAGAAGTAAACTATAATTTAAGTAGTTTTTATCAATAGACATTTAGGTTATTGTCGATTTTTTATATCTCTAAGATAAATTTTTAGAAGTAAAGTTACTAGATTGAAAGCAAAGCTACCATTATTTCTCCTGTAAGTAATAGCTTTCTAATTGGTGCTCCCTCATCTGCTCTTGACCCTGTAATCCTTTCTCTACTCGGCAGCCAGAGTAATTACTTTTCCACATGAGTGCTCAGTTGTATCAGCATCAGTTGTCGAAAAAGATGATCTTTTCCCTCACTGAATAACCTTAAACTTTGTCAAAAATCTATTAACTATACTTCTCTCTCTCTCCCCACACACACACGCACACACATACCTATATATCTATACACACACACATATACACACGAAGCCTAACAAGTTCTTGAACTTATTCTAGAAAAAGTGCTACATACCTCATTGCTGAATATCACTATGGTCACCTTTGAGGTACTCCCCTTAAGAAGCTATCCACCCCCAGATGGCTAAGAAGAGTACTTTGAAGGTGACAATTTCAGCAGTGAGGTATGTAGCACTTTTTCTGGGATGGGGTTGTGAACTTAATTCTCCAATTTCGTACACATACACCCCCCTCCCCACACATACACCCTATATTTTGCTGTGTATAGTGTGCCCTCGCATTTTGGTCCAAACTTTCAGGACAAAAAAAATTCATTTTAATTTTTTAATTCAAATTCAAAGCTTAAAGCTTACAGTATATGAAAACCATTTCAACATTTTCCAAGGGATATTCCAATAATTTGTATAAAACCATCAGCCAGATTGCTAGCTCCCACATAAAGTGTAGGAAGTGAAATGCATTGCTCTTCATTGGCTGAAGTGCTTTCATTGCAAGTTCATCATGAGTTCAACAAAACTGATTACCATAGTCCAGGGCAGGGGTCCTCAAACTTTTTAAGCAGGGGGCCAGTTCACTGTCCCTCAGACCGTTGGAGGGCTGGACTGCAGGCCCTGGGACAAGTTGGCTGCTAAGCAGGATAGGAGTGGTGGCAAAAACACCCGACCAACCAAATAAATGTCCTAGGCGGGCCATAGTTTGAGGACGCCTGGTCCAGGGTATTATTTTTGCATACTATTATTGCTTTCTAGAGTTACCCTTTTAACATTTAAGAAGTAATAAAATAATCATAAACATTTATATACATACACTAGTACTACCTATGTATAATGTGCATCCTTACATTTCTTTCAAAAATTTGGGCAAAAAAGTATGCATTATACCGCAAAATACCTGGGTGTGTGTATCTTAATATATATGTATATACGTGTCTATTCTTTCTTTATGTCTTATATATATATCTTTGTATATATATTCATCTATCCATCTCCCTATCCATATATAAATTTTTTTGTTGCATTGATTTATATGTTTACCTATATACAACACAAATTACATGCAGTTTTGATTATCGTAACTTTTGCTATCCTGAGTCTTTTGCATTTCCATGTAATTTTAGGAAAAGCTTATTGATTTTTACCAAAAAACAAAAATAAAAATAAAAGACTAAACAAAACCCAGACAGGATGTTGATGGAGATTGTGTTGAGTGTATAGAGCCCAATTTGACAATTGGGAAAAGTCCACTTGAGGAGATTTATATCTTAATAACATTGAGTCTTCCAATTTACAACATAATATATCTCTCTTTTCATTTAGGTCTTTTTTAGTTTCTCACATTGATATTTTATAGTTTTTAGTGTATGGGTTTTGTATATCTTTTGTTAAATTTATCCCTAAGTATTTGAGGGGTTTTGATGCTATTATGAATGGTACTTTCTAAAATTTCTTTTTATAATTGTTATTACTATGTAGAGATAAAATTCACTTCATGATATAAACTCTCTGCAAGCCATGATTACAGGTAAACTTTCTTAACGTTATGAAGGGCATCTATGAAAAACCTACATTTGCCATCATACTTAATAGTGGGAGACTGAAATCTATTTCCTCAAGATTAGCAAGGCAAGGATGTTCTCTCTCAGCACTCCCATCCAACTCTGTACTGGAAGTTCTATCCAGTTTACAAGGCAAGAAAAAAGAAAGGAAGAAATACAAAATATCTCTATTTGGACATGATATACTTATTTATACAGTAAATCCCTAAAAATCTACAAAAATGTTTCAATAACTAGAAAGTAATCAAGGTTGCTATATCTGATATATGAGAGTCAAGTATATTCCTATATGCCAATAATGAACAATTGGAACGTGAATTTTAAAAACAGCTATAATAGCACCAGAAGAAATAAAAGACTAAGGTATGAGGAAGAGGCGTCACCAGGAACCAAATGGCTGGCACTTTGGTTTTGGACTTCCCAGACTCCAGTACTAGGAAAAATAAATCTGCTATATAAGATCCTCCCAAAATGATTTTGGTATAAATCTAACAAATTATGTGCAGAAAACTAGTATGCTAAAACAAAGCACTGAAGAGAGAAATTAAGGAAGACCTAAGTGAATGAAAAAATATACCATGTTCATGGAATGGAAGAATCAATATTGTTAAGATTTCAATTCTATCCAATTTCATGTGGAGCTCCAACACAATTTTGATCAAAATCTCAGCAAGCTTTTTTGTACATACTAATTAAAAGCTTTTTATAAGGTAAAAGCTGATCCTAAAATTTATATGGAAAGATATAGGGACTAAGAGAGCCAAACAACATTGTTAATAGATTTTTAACAAAGGTGCTAAGATAATTCAATGGATAATTATTAACAGTACTTTCAACAATGCGTTAAAAAGAGACTTTAATATCTCGTAACTCAGAACTTTAAAAATATAAAACCATGAATTATGCCCTAAATGCTAAACAGAAAACTATAAAACTTCTAAAAAATAACAGAAAGGAAAATCTGATGACCTAGAATTTGGCAAAGAGTTTTTAGATAGGACTTCAGAGACAAATTTAACTTTATCAAAATTGAAAACTTTCGCAGTATGAAACATACCTAGAAATGCAAAGAGAATAAAAAGATACAAAGAGAATAAAAAGACAAGCCCCAAACCAGAAGGACACATTTGCAAGTCATATATCTAATAAAGAGCTTGCATACAGAATGTATGAGGAACACTTAAAACTCAGTAATAAGAAAACAAATGGCCCACTTTTGAAAAAAAAAATGGGTAAAAGATCTGAACAGATGCTTAACTAAAGAAGCTATAAGGATAGAAAGTGAGTATATGAAAAGACTCAACTTTGCTCGTCATTAAGGAAATGAAAATTAGAACTACAAACTTCACATATAAAAACAAGCTCAAAAATAAAATTAGTAAGAATTTCAAGTCAGCAATAGCAGAACATCAAACAAGAGGGGGTTCTGAGAGGAGGGTTGGGGGAAGGATGGGTAGAGGAAGGGTGATTGGTGGGATCACGCCTGTGGTTCATCTTACAAGGGTACATGTAGAATTTTTCTAAATATAGAATATAAATGTCTTAACACAATAACCAAGAAAATGCCATGAAGGCTATGTTAACCAGTCTGATGAAAATATTTCAAATTTTATATAAAACCAGCACACTGTACCCCATGACTGCATTAATGTACACAGCTATGATTTAATAAAAAAAAAAAGAGGGAGTTCCTTCTGATCACAGGACCTTATGTGACTACATGGGCCACTTACCTGTGAAACCAGTGAAAATTATATGTGCAGAAAAAGAAAAATGGCAAAGTAGAATCTTACTCCTTTCAGCAGGTAAGACAAAAATTGCTGACAGCCCTCATCTTCATAATGCTCATATGTGAAATCAATGTTGGTTAGATATTAAGGTGGTGGAAAATTAGTTAAATCAATTATTTACCAATTTGTCTCACGATGAGAGTTTGCTCAAAGCATTTTCTAAAAGGAGACAAAAGTCAACAAAAATGTAAATACATCCTATATTGTCATTATCTTCTTGCATAATTTTCTGTGTGATCAGTGCCTTAAATAGTGTAATAATGTAGCTTCTCATAAAAATAAAGTGGGCTCAAATCATTGCTTTTGCGCTGGCCTACATTTTAAAATCTTACATGGATAGAGATTTGGACTTAAGTGATGAAAATAATATGATCTTTTAAAGAAAAGCACAAACAGACTTGGCCAGTTATCCAGTATAAATGACTTTTTTAAAAGTTGCAAATCTTAGAGTGTCATCTTGGTTCCAGGGAAAATAAGAATTTTTTATAAGGTAAAATCACGTCTGTTAACAGAGGGGAAAAGGTTCTCATTTCTCCCTGCCAAATGCTATTGACAGCACAATAACAAAAGGAAAAATGCACGTCTGGGAAGACTACGAGAGAATTTCACCAGCTATTATCTGAGGATCGCTCTGGTCAACTGCAGAAACTGCTTTCAAGAGAGAGAAAAATACCTTTCAGAGATGAAGCTAACTACACCAAAATTTGGAGCACCCTATTCCTCAATTAGGTGACAAGGAATAAGACAAACCATCCTAGAGACCACGCCAACAAATTTATAATAGTGAACTGAGATTTCCACACGTCTGAAATGCAAATGTTTTGTTTCTCACCAAAAGTTCTCCTATTGTAAAATACGGCTCATGGGGGGTGACCACCACTTTATACCTCTCATTTTCCCTCTTCCCACCATGTTTATGCACCTGTAATTCACAGCTGAACTATGCCAGGAAGGTGGATTTTAATGCTCAAGGTCCTTGCAAATCTCACGAAAGAGCCAGAACTAGGAAGGCAGGAAGTCTTTCTTTAGCATCAATGAATCGCTGCAGTGTCATCCAATAAATGGGCTCAGGTGAAGGGCTGTTGTCTACTTGGTTTCATGGAGGTACCACTCTGCAGTTGGTTAGTTCCTTCCCAGTACTGTTTAAAGTCCAGCAGAAGCTGGACTCATCATAAGCTGGGCACATGGGGAAGCTTATCCCTAGGTGAATACATTTGATCAGAGGGAATGCAGATTTGTCCTGTAATGTTAGATTTTATTCTCCTGGGCACTGAGGATTTCCAAAGAGATAGCTGGTATATACTTTTTAGAACAATTACACATAGATTTTAAAAACAACATTTTTATGACTTACTTTCACCAACACTTATAGGGCTTTTCCTATATTTTGAGGCATATATAGGAAATAGACTAAAGAGGGGAATGGAAAATGAAACTAGCCAAAGATCCCCTATTCTGTGGTCTTACATACAGCATGGGAGATAATATATGCAGGTAAATAAGTATGATGAAGACAGTGGTAAGAGTTATAAAGCAAGTACTGCAAGGCACTGTCAGCCTTCAGGACAGGGCGAGATTCTTCTACTAGGGCAGTCCAGAAGGGACTTCTCCAGCATAGAGCGGCCAGTGCTGTAGCTGGGTCTAAAGAGTATACTGACACACTGCCCCCACGTGGCATCGGCTGGGCAGAGCTTTCAGAATTTCAGGACCCAGCCTGGAAATGGCACATTCAGCTCGTGCTGAGGTGTTCACTTGGGTCTTAGCAAAATAGTTGAAAAGTTTTAATTTAACTTGTAGAAAATTTAAATACCTGGCTAAGAGGGGAGCCACTCGCTTCTGAGCTTGGGAGTGACTTGAACTTTCAGTTACCTGGAAGCTAATCCTCCAGGAGGGTGCTAGGTAGCTGAGATGTGAAGGGGGTGGGGAGACCACCTGGGTGTTACCAGCAGTGTCTAAGTAAGAGCCATGGAAGCTCTGAGCTAAAAGGGAGGCGACAAAGCCGGAGAAGCCTGAGCAGTTGTCTGGTTTGGAAAACCAGAGAGGCAGCCTGGCGGGAATGGAAACTGGCAGCTCGTGCTGCCTGCAGTGCTAGGACGGGTGAGAGCCGAGTCCTGTCACTGCGGGGCAATTTCCAACCATGAGCATTCCGTTCTGTGGTCCACATCTTTTCTAGCTGTGTAGCGTTTTAGGGGGTGACTGGTGATCACTTTATTTTTGCATTTTTCCAAGTTTGGGGGTCAGGGAAACTGACATAATCTGTTTATTGAACTGAAAAAAAAAATCGACGACATAGAAGGAAATGCTTGTTGCTAGAGCGCCCCCATGTGTTGGGTATGCATAACTTTAGACTCTGAAATGGAAGGAGTTCTTTAGACCCACACTTTCTTGCCGCCTATAGCTTTCCATTAAAAGAAACTGTCCGGAAATTACCTGTGCTGAATTGCTTGCCAATTGGCCCAACTTTGGAGGGGAAAACATGACTTGATCTCAGGCTCTTAATTTGATCGAAGTCCCTGGGATTGATCTAACATTAGGGTTTTCCAAAGTGTGTTATAAAGATGGGGGAAAAATGTTCTGAGTAGCATATGCGGGAGGAATGAACGTTGACCAATGTGGGCAGGTTACTTCCCAGAGCCTTCAGGGCGCCAGCACGCATCAGGAATCTGTAGGGGGCGCAGTAAGTCGTCCTTCTCATACTTAGTCACTGAAATGCACTTAGTCCACTGAAAAGCATGGTCTCAGGGCAGTGTCCATAGGAGTCACCTAATCACAGTGGCCTAAACTCCTCTGGACGGGTAACCCAAGAGATGTACCTGAGACCCAATAAAACAACAGGCCAGCTCCTGAATTCAGGACTGAGGGGCTGGCTGAGACAAAGGCCCGCTTTGTATCCATGCTCTGCCTGTCCCTCTGGGCCAGAGCGCTTTTGAGGCCTAGCTAAGACCTTGACTGATGTGCGCCTTGCATATGGGGCACAGGAGGGGAAACAAGGCCTGAATTAGCAGCCTGGAGGTGCCTTTTACTACCTTTCTGGTCTTTGAGTCTCTTCTGAAAAAAAAAAAGAGGGTAAAAATGCACTTCACCCTGTGATGGTTAATGACCATTTCCGGCACACTGGGCAGCGTTCTGGAGATGATTGCTCAGCGCTCTGTCAACGGCGGAGAAGACTATTCCCTGGTCCGAGCCATTTCTGTAAGGCGCAGCTAATAAGCCTGTCGCGATTTACTTGTGGGGGAATGGTTACTGCCAGAAGAGGAAAACCGCCACATGGGACCGCGGGAACCAAAGTCTCAGATGATCTCGTCTGGCTGTGGCAGGGGGATTTCTAAAGGCAGAACTAGGGCATTGCATCGCGTTCCCATCTCCCCAGGGAATTAAAAAAAACTGATGAATCAAGGCTCTTCTCCAGAAATGTGCTGTGGGAATGACAGCATTTCCCCTGACAAGTCTTTTATGTTAAAGTGGCTCCACATTAAGGCTGAAACTCCGTGGGAGGACTAAAATGTTGAATTGAAAATGCGGTTTTCAAAGAGCTGGGTCAAGGCGGCTGACGGGAGGCGGGATTCCGGGAAGCAGCGGGAGGACGGTTCCTGTGATGACAGTGATGCGGCAGTGGCGCTGGGGAGGCCACCCTGGGCATAGAGGCCTGTGTGCCAAGTGGACCGAGGCTTCTTCTCCAGGAAGCTTCACTCTGGGTTCACATCAACACAGGTGACACACCTCTGCCTCACTGAGTTCACACAACAGTGATTCCACCCCTCCGCCTTCCATGGTGGGGAAACCAGGATCAGAGGGACAGTGACACTCACCGACGGATGTATGGCATGTGTCTGGTGTTCTAGTAAGCTTGATCTATTCCACCTGTGTCAGCAAACAGGAAACAGATGGTGCACTCAGAATAGAATAAATCTAGGAGATTTCTTTACACCGAGACTGCTGATGGTCAGCAAGTAGGTGGGGGTGGTACTCACTTGGTAGCAGCCGAGCAGTCAGCCCTCCTGGGAAGCAAGGTAAGAGGTGAATGCCCAAGCCCAGCAGGAGAGGGCCATGCAGAGGAGGGACAGGGCCATCTCTAAGCATCCTTGCAAGAGGCAGCCACTGGGACCTGCCCAGCCTGGTCCCCTCCTCCCATGTCCTGCCAGATCTATCCCAGCCAGAAGCTGGGGCCAGGAGCGGGGCATGGGAACCCTTGATGTGGTTCTCGCAGTCAGCCTCAGGGCAGAGAGCAGGAGGAAAGGGATGCCAGGGGATGAGCAGGGACTGGGAAAGCCTGAATCTGCCCAGGCCACTCTTGGGTCTGGAATAATAGAAACAGACCAAGCTGGCTGAGAAGCTACCAGTGTTCTTCCCAAGGACACGCTAAAGCTGGGACTTTCATACTCCCAGGAAGACCTTGTTCACTGAGATCATAGACTGTCAAAGACACTGCAGTCTGCAGCTGTAGCAGTAAGAAGTAACCTGCCACTTATGGATGGAAGGCAGTCTGACGCAGAGAGGCTGCCTCTATTTCAGACCCAGCTGGAGAGATTCAGATGAGAGGATTGTAGGCACAAAATTCCCCATCCACCATAACATCGTGATTTGCAAAGAAAAGGACCTTGTGTCTGCTCTGCAGTCCAGACCTGAGTCTGACCCAATGGCATGAGCTCTGCTCTGGGCTTATGGAAACAGCTGCATTTAAATCCTTCCTCCAAATCCTCTATTCGCACTATCTTTTCCCCTCTTGGCGAATGCCCCACCAATAAGTCTGTCTTGATCAGTCTCCACGTTTGTTCCTGGTGCTTGGGCTTAGGCAGAATAGATGGAGAAGATGGCTTACCTGTCCTTCTCACTTCCAGTGTGATGGTCAGTTTTTTCCAACTACTGTGTTGATGCTTCTGATCCTCTTTCAGTCTTGCAGGAGAGAGTGTGGGGCTTTCAGGTTCTTGCTCTGTTACCCAGGCTATGGAGCAGTGTCACAGTCATAGCTCACTGCAGCCTTGAACTCCTGGCTCATGCATCCTCCCGCCTGAGCTCCCCAAGTGGAGAGGATGATAGGTATGTGCCACTGCATTAATTTTTTTGTAGAGATGGGGTCTCCCTAGGTTGCTCACGCTGTTATGAACTCTTGGCTTCAAGTGATTTTTCCCACGTCAGCCTCCAAAGTGCTGGGATCACAGGCATGGGCCACTGTGCCCAGCCCAAGATCACAGGTTTTAATCCTAGTAGGTAAGTTTCTTTTTCACTCTGGAAATGTTTAGTAATTTTCTCTTTGTGGAGCTCACATGTTGTGACTTTTTTTTTTCTTTCTCTCTCTATCCTAAAGGGCTTCTGTGAGCCCTTTCAAACAGAGGTTGGACGTCTCCTGCCTCTCTGCCCCCGGGAGAGGACTTGGAGGTTATACAAAGCAAGTGCTGAATGGGGAGAGACATCTGGGATTATTGGCACTGTGCTGGGACCCTGGCTAATGTGTGGCCAGCTGAGAGATGGGTTGGTTTTCTCTTCCCTCTGAGAGGGTTCTCAGTTGCTTTCCTGGTTCAGAAATTGAGTAGTAGCCTCCTCCACCCACACTTTCTTCAGCAAAACCCCTCCCCCTAAAGGAGTGGGTCCCTGGGGTTCAAATGTTACTACTCCAGATTAAACACAGTCTGTCCAAAATGCTTTTGCCTCTCAACTGAGTGAGCAGGGGATTTCCTGCTCCTAAGGTCCAGGAACCACTTGGCCCCACCCCAACAGCCTTGGTTGGGGGCTGTCCTGTGTATTGTAAGATGTGTATTTCCCAGCATCTCTGGGCTCTGTCCCCTCAGTTCCTGTAGCAATCCCTGGAAATGTCTCCAGACCTTGCAAACTATCTCCTGAGGACTGTCCTGGGGACCGAAAGCAACGTTGATTATGAATTTCTTATGTGCCAATAAGAGTTGTATATGTAGTAACCTATAAACTCTCATAATATTATGGGGTAAGTATTATTCTATTTGGCAACTGTGGAACTAAGGCCCAAGATCTCAAAGCCAGGAAGTGGCAGAAGTGGACTGACATGCAACAGGTCATGCTCCAGATCAGTGGTTCTCAACCTTCCTAATGCCACTATGTATGTTCATTGTTAAAAAGGAGTTGTGCCCCACAGGTTGAGAACCGCTGCTCTAGATCCAAGTCCCTCAAAGCTGTGCTACGCTGCCTCATTTGCTCTTACGGTATCATTTCATTTGCAGGACAACCCATTTTACATATGTGGAAACAGGAATCAGTTACCTCGCCCAAGGTCGCATAGCTGGTGAGAGGCAGAGTCCAAGTTGAAACGCTGGTATGCGGGCTGCTGAAGTCTACATTCTGCAAAATGGACTTCACAGCAGCAGCGGGTAGTAAAAGCAAATGAGCAAAGGAACAGGATCCTCTCTGGGTTGTGAGATTAAGTGGGGGAGGGCAGATTCTGAGTGATTACTTCTGAGGACAGCAGGTTATGTCTCATTCGAGATCAGTGTGGTGGAAGTTGTGGGTTCTGGTCTCCCCTGAAACCCTGCCACTGTGCCAGGTGACCCTTGCAGTTAGCTTCCTCCTGTAGAGATGAATCTTTGAGCCCTGACATCCCCTTCCATTGAAAAACAGTCCCGTGGGTGCTCCGGAGAAGTCTGAGCTCAGCCAAGACCGGGCTCCTTCCTTCCAGTGAGAGCATAGTTACAGGGGCGTAAGGCAGGCGCTGTTAACCTGCTGCATGGCCTTGAGCACGTGACAGCCTACGTAAGCCTCAGCGTCCAAATCCACAGAATGGAAGCTCCACATCCTCTCATTCAGCTGGCAGAGTGCAACGCACACAGTAAACAACACCTCTGACCAGTTCTGCTGCCTGCCACCATCCCCTCCACATTCCGTATCTCCCCTCCTGGGCTCTGAACTGTAAACATGTGTATAGTTGTTTCAGTTTGCAAATGACCGAGTGGTGGGATTGCAGAATTTTTTGGTGAACATGATAATAAAGCCCTCAGGCATTCAGCTGAAAATCGGTATTGGCACTTGTGTCTTCTTATTATGACAAACAATAGATCACCGTCATTGCCTGTCCCCACATAGGAGCTCTTTGTAGCGTGGAGACAGAAATTTGCACTGTAGGATTCATTTTATTTTCCCTGTCAAATAGCTCTGCCCTGATTTTGAGCAATTTAAGATGAAATGAAGCCAATTGGGAGAAAATAATCCAGCAGGAGAGACTGGCAGCGGGCAGAGTGTGGGGCTCCATGTCCCTGGCAGACGTGTGCCCGCAGCTCCGAGCCCATTGTGAGAGCAGCCCCCAAGTTAGCAGGGGTGGGACTGTTTTGAGGGGCTACCAACTTGGAAACATGGAGCAGAAAGCATATGAGCTTTCAATTCAGAGAGCTCTGCGGCATCCCCGGCTCCTCCCGTGCCAGGCCCAGTCCTGGCCTCCTGAGTGCTGGCTTGCTCACCTGTGAAGGGAGGGGAGTCCATCCACCCTACACGGCTGCTGTGAATGCTCCGTGGGATGAAGTCTCCGAGGGTCCAGGATGCACGTGTGTGGAGCAGCCTGTCAGTGCCTGGACTCCTCTCCTGCAATCCTGGTTTTGGCCTACCCAGCCCTTCCTTCCGTGGATGCCATCTCCCCATCAGCCGTGTCCACTCCTTTATTCTGGCTCCCTGACAGTTAACACCCCCTCTGGTGACAGACACAGCATCTGAGATGCTCTGGGATGATATAAATGGAACTGGCATTCATTCAAGCAATTGCCTGTGCATCTGGGCTGGGAATTGCCTTGAATTATTATTTTCTTTTCTTTTTTTTTTCTTTGAACTAATCCCTACCACTTTCTCCCTGCCAACAGCTTGTATGTAGCCAGCATATGCTGAGACCTGGCCCTGGGAAGAAGGTGCCTTTCTCCCTTCCTCCTCCCACTCCCTGCTATGTTGGCACCTCTTCTTGATCATTAACCAGCAGACTTTGGGGAAGCAACCTTTGCCAGTGGCAAACAAATGCTTCCTTTAGTGGCATCTGCTGGCCACCTGCTGGCTGTTGCCTGAATGGGTAGTGGACTCACTGGGCACTCATGGTTGTGACAATCAGAGCTTGTGCTCTGAGGTCGCAGAGGCCAGTTGATGCCATGACTCCCTCCATGGTGACTGTGATGGTTAATTTCATGTGTCAAGTTGACTGGGCGGTGGGATGCTGGCTAGCTGGTCAAACACCATTTCTGGGTGTGTCTGCGAGGGCGCTTTAGAAGAAATGGTCATGGAACTGATGGACTGAGAATAAGGCAGACACTGCCACCCCCTGCCACTGCCTGTGACCCAATCCCATCCATTCAGGCCCTGAGGAGGGCAGAAAGACCAGACCGTTGAGCTGGGACATGGGTCTCTCTGCCCTTGGTGTTCCTGGTTGTCAGGAACCACTGGTTCTCTGGCTCCCAGGCCTTGAAGCTGTGCAGTCTGTGTCTCCTGGGTCTCCAGTTTGCATGATCTATTTAGATGAGCCAATTCCCTAAAATACAAGGTGTCCCCAAAGCACCATACATAGGGAAACTGTAGGAAGTTGTAGCTAAATTACTTCTAGTTACAAAACATTCATTAAAGAATTTTATAAAATGTTAGCAAAATATTCTTTAAAGGTTGTCCACGTCTTTGTAAAATTTCATAATGACTATTTTGCAAATAAAAGTTCATTTGGCTACAATTTCCCATGTCCTCACGTATAGTGTCTTTTGGGGAACTCTGAAAATCTTGCCCTTGAGATATGTCTATCTCCCATTGGTCTGCTTCTCTAAAGAACCCCACGCAATGCAGCGGTTGTCGTCACTGGCACAGGCTTCAGGGAAGGGTGCATGCGGGCCACACTGCCCACTGCATGCGCTGAGGTGTGCCAGCATTGCAAAGGCACTGACAGTCCTGAATTGGAACCTCTGCCTAGAAACTGATTTGCAGAAGGCTTCTCATTGTCGTAAGTGGTTCCTGAGAATGTCGGTTGCGTTGTAGAGAAACCTATGGAAACCATAGCACATGAACAATACAAGCACCTTGTGCTTGGGCCTCACCCCCAGAGATGCTGATTTAACTATGGTGGTCACCCCTGGGAGCTTTCTGTGCTCCTCGTGTTTCTAATGTGAAGGCTGAATTGACCATGGTGCATTAGATAGGCATGAATTGAAGTCCCCAGTCATTCACAAGTTATGGAATCTTAGGAAAGTTACTTCTCTGAACCTCATTTTCCTAATCTGTAAAAGGATGGATAGACTACTGACCCCAGAGCCTCATCTGGAGGATGACAGAGATGCACGTGTCCCATTTACTTACCATGGTGTCTCCAGCCCCTGGTGCAGAGTAGGCAACTACACATATTTATGGAATGAATGAATAAATATAAGACCAAAGGAGGGCAGTTAAAATACATAAGCACTGTTAGTGTAAGCTAAAAATTCAACACAGTATCCATCCAAACTCTCTGAATTTTTATTGCAAGTATTTATTTATTTACAGAGTCTCACTCTGGCGCCCCTGTAACTTAGCTCACAGAAACCTCCAACTCCTGGGCTCAAGCAATCCTCCTGCCTCAGCCTCTGCGTAGCTGGGACTACATATGCCTACTACAAATGCCCATCTAATTTTTCTACTTTTAGTAGAGATGAGGGCTCACTCTGGCTCAGGCTGGTCTTGAACTCCTGAGCTCAAGGGGTCCTCTTGTCTTGGCCTCCCAGAGTGCTGGGATTACAGGCATGAGCCACTGCACCCGGCCTATTGCAAGTATTTAGTTCTAAGTCAGCCCCGTTTGTATCTTCTTCCTTTCTCACTGTTCCAGGTGCCTTTTGTTTCTTAGTGTGTAGTGAGACTCTGGGAATTCAATACCTACAGACAAGAACTTGGCAAGTCTGATGCCAGCAAAAATATCAGGAGGCATCTGGAATATTTTTAAAACACCGTGTCCCTTCCCAGGGATCCCTAAATGCTCTCATCAGGTAGGCACTGGGTTCAGGGGACACGCAGCTATGCCTTCTCCATGAGGCACCCTCATCAATATTCATTCTCTAACCTTAGAATAAATGACACCCCTGTGGAATTCGTCCCCAAACCACTTAGCAAGAGGCAGTGGCAGGTACACAAAGCCCCATGAATATGGAAATAGCACCGCGGGAGAAGACGGGAGCCCAGAGCAGGCAGGGGGAGGGTCTGTGAGACAGTCCACAAAACACCAGGGTTTGAGAGGTGCTGTTACAGTTTGGAGATGACAAAGGTGGCAGGGGACTCTACAAACCTAAAAGCAAAGGCAAAACAACCATTTGCAGAGAAGTCTTTGAGCTCTAAATGCCTCCCTGCCACCTCCGTCGGGCGGAATTGATTTCCGCCCCTTGGAGAAACTGTCTGCTGTGACTGACCTACTTTTTCACATGAAAGATCCGCTCACAAACGTGTTCTTTTCCCTGAACTGAAGGCTAGAAAAAAAAACATATATTTTTTTTTCTGAATTTTCCCTATCCATACTGTGGATGAGGGCACATTTGCTAAGAAGAATGATCTGAATTAGTGCTATCCGAGAGAACTTTCTGTGACCACGGAGATGCTCTCTACCTGTCCGGTATGACTCCATGCGCCGCTTAGAATGCGGAATAAGAACTGAATTTTAAAGTTTATTTAATTTTCATTAACTCAAACACAGCCACAGGAAGCTAGAGTCTACAGATCAGACCTATGCACGTTGATATCAGAATAATTTCTAATTATATTGTTGAGGTTAAAAAAAGGCAAATTGCAATGTTATATATTTTGTATAACCTCCTTTTAAAAATCCATCTAAAACAAAATGATATATTTATATTTGTTCATGTAAATGCTTTTAAATGAATAGAAAAAAGGTTGAAATTACTTTTTTCCTTTATTTTTATTTTTTGAGACAGAGTCTCAGTCACTCACCCTGGGGTTGAATGCCATGGCGTCATAGTTCACAGCAACCTCTAACTCTTGCTTGGGCTCAAGTGATTCTCTTGCCTCAACCTCCCAAGTAGCTAGGACTACAGGCGCCCACCACACCACCAGGCTGTATTTTTAGAGAAGGTGTCTCACTTTTGCTCAGGCTGGTCTTGAAGCCGTGAAGTCAAGCAACCTGCCTACCTTGACCTCCCAGAGTGCTGGGATTACAGGCATGAGCCACTGTGCCTGGCCTCGGCTGAAATTATTAAACCCAACCGAACAATAGAGTAATAACGTTTGGGGAGGAGAAAAGAATGGAGATATCATTGAGGAGGACTTTAGCTTTCTCAGCTTTTTTGAGTTTTTTCAATGAAACTGTATTATTGTATTATTTATATAATGTAATCTAAAAGAAGAAGAAACATTTTAAAAATGTTTTCTTGCCTGATACATCTGGAATTATTACTTTTTTCTTTTGAAGAAAACATTAATTATCATGGTCAACCTACCTGCATCCAGTGTCTAAGACCAAAGCAGCCCGAGACCAGGTGTTTCTGAGAGCCTGGAGGCGCTTTGCAGCAGGTTGTGGGGATGGGCAAAGAATGCACCCGGGCAACATCACGTACACCAGGCATCCTGGAACACGCTGCTCTCAACCTCAACTGTGCATCGGAGTCACCTTCTCAAAGCACCCAGATTACAGCTCCACCTCAAAGGTTAGATTTCAGTGTGTACAGAATGGGCCCAGGGCAATGGTACAAAAAATCTGCCCGAGTTAAGTTATTCGACTGTGTAGCCAGGGCTGGGAATGTCTGAGCAGGAAGTAACCCACACAGAGGAGTACACAGCAATGGAGCGTGGCAAAGTTGGGGAGGGGCCACGTAGGAAGCCCTGCCAGCCCTCTGACCACCAGGGGCAGGGGAATGATGCTGAGGGATTACGCCTAGCACTGCATGGAGGGGGGGACATGGCATCTGAGCACTGGAGAGCCTGGCCTCTTCACACCCTCTTCCCACGGGTAACCTCTCCTGTGCTGTGGTCATACATAAATAATGAGCACCACTTCACAAGGTGCCTGAACATCCTCAGCCTGACTCAATTCCAGCTTCCTACACAGCGCCTCTTGGATGTCCAGCCACATGCACACCCTTGCACGGCTAGTCTCGGCTCCCTCCTCCACCCCGGCTCCCCTATTTCAGAGACTAGCACCTGAGCTCTCCAGCTGCTCAGCCAGAAGTTGCTGACCCTGCACACTCCTCTCCCCGCCTCACACCGCATGTCTATTTCATCCTCAGGTTCTGTGGGCTCTAACTTTATACCATATTGGGTTCCAACCACTTGCTCCCAATTCCTCTCCTGCACGCTAGTCTCTGGCTGTCATCCTCTCCAAACTCCGTACCATCTCCTAAGTTGATCCCCAGGTCCCTTCATTCTTCTTCCCTGTAGCAGAGGCTCCAAATACCAGCAGGCAGAAGCAGGTGGGCACAGTAGCCTGGTTCCACGAGGCCATGCTCAGACTCTCCAGTGGCTCCTGTCAGTCTCAGAATTTCAGCTGGCGACACACCGTGGGTCATAGGTGCCATCCCCATCTGGTCTCACTCCCATACAGACTCATCTCTTCTTTTTTTTTTTTTTTTTTTTGAGACAGAGCCTCAAACTGTCCCCCTGGGTAGAGTGCCGTGGCATCACAGCTCACAGCAACCTCCAACTCCTGGGCTCAAGTGAGTCTCCTGCCTCTGCCTCCCAAGTAGCTGGGACCATAGGCGCCCACCAGAATGCCTGGCTATTTTTTTTTTTTTTTTGGTTGCAGCCATCATTGTTGTTTGGCAGGCCTGGGCTGGATTCGAACCCACCACCTTAGGTGTATGTGGCTGGTGCCTTAGCCACTTGAGCCACAAGCGCCAAGCCAGACTCATCTCTTCTTACCAGATGCTGTCCTTGTCAAATCCAGTCACAGTCTTTGTTCTTAAATATTCCCTGCCCCAGAGCCTTGGTACCAGATCACACATTCCTCCATCAACGAAGCCACTATGTCTCTGTTCAGATGTCTCCTCTTTGAGTTGTGGGCAGTATAGGCTTCCTGGCCTTCGGATTCTAGCACCCTCTGTTGCCCCTCACCTGGTCTTATTTATCTGGACAGCACTCACAACTACCCAAAATTATTGCTTGTTTTTCTTTCTTCTCTCTCTCTCATCTGTTTCACAGGAATATTAATCCCTGGAGGATAGAAACTTTCTTGCAGCTGTGGCTGCCAGCTCAGAGAACAGGCCCACACATGGGCGGGTGCTCCATGTGCCTATGTGTGTAGGTGTGTGTTTGTGTGGGAGAGAGGCTTCGTTACAAGCTACTGACTTAACTATGAGTCTGTTTATTCAACTTTTTTATTATAGTTAATATATATAATAAATTTTACTATTTTTACCATTTTCAAGTGTACAGCTTAGGGGCTTTGAGTATACTATTTTGCCTTGTAAAATGCTCTCCCATATGTAATGCTCACCCAAACTTCAGGAAAATACCCCTCAAGAAAGTGTCCAGCTGTCAGCCGGGATAGACACGTCTGTGGATGGCTAGTGCTCCCGTGGTGTAGATCCTAAGACTGTAGATCACACTGCCCTCCAGTAGCCGCCCACTCTGAAGCCTGCCCTTTCCCTCTCTCCCAGGATCCCTTCCCTCCCTGCCACGTGGGGGGGGGGGCACGGTTGAGATGGTCACATGCAAGGCTAGTGGGTCAGAGCTTCTGTGGCCACTCTGCCCCTGGACAGCCAAGCAGGTGGTTAGGGTCTGTGTGGGGGCTCCCGGTCCCCTCTATGTGGCCAGGCCTTGGGCTTTAACCCTTGCCTAAGGCCTCAGCTCCTGCCTGGCTGTGGCTCACCTCACCAGCCCCATCCCTTATCACAGCACTCATCGGAGGCTGCTTTAGCCCTCTGCCCCCAGATCCCAGATTCTCCTGGGCAAGAACCCCATGAGCCCGTCAGGCCCAGGCAGGAGGGGACAGCCATCCCAGGAAGCCCACTGGCTCCCCTACTCCTGAATCATACTATCCATGTACAATGCCCATCCTTATTTTCTCCTCAAAAATTTGGGAAAAGTGTGCAGATGATATACAGCAAAACATGGTACATTCATTTTGTTGGGCAACCAGCACCACTCTCCATCTCCAGAACTTTCTTGCCATCTTAAACTGTAACTCTGTCCTCATTAACTAACAACTCCTCTCCTCCCCTCGCCCAGCCCCTGTCCCTGCCCTCCTGCAGCCACGCACTCTATGATGCAGCTGAGGCTAACTGTTCTGGGTGCCTCATGCAGGAGCAATCATGCAGTGTCTGTCCTTTGTGATTGGCTTATGCATGTACCACGTGACTAGTGTGATGCCCTGACGTCCATGCTGTAGCATGTCAGGGCTGTCTTCCTTTTTAAGGCTGAATAATATTCCATTGCATGGTTATCCCACACCCTGTTTATCTGTTCATCTGGTGATGGACATTTGAGTTGTGCTCATCAGACTTGTAGCAAGAGCTCTTGCCAACTGGGAGGAGTGGAGAGTGAAAGTGCATTGTGAGACCCAGTGAGGTCAATGGTCACAATTGTCCAGGGGGTCAGCAAGGCGGGACATTCTCAGGAGCTCCATGGAGGCCTCAGTGGGCAGCAGTGGTGAGAACTGAGCGGCCTGGGTGTGTGTGCAGGTGCAGGATGACTTGTTTCACCCACAGCATTATGCTTAGTAATAATTAACCACTAACTTCTTCAACTACTACCACAAAATGGGGAGAAGAGGAAGATTTGAAGAGGAAGGGAAAACTTGGGGTCTTCATGTGCTCTGGTTTGGGGCTGAGGTTTGGTAACTCCCTGTAGACTTTGCCAGTGACTCCTCACTTCGAATCAATGAGGAAAGTGCTGTTATTATCATGCACACACGTGGGTTTCAGCTTTTCCCACCCCCTGTGTTGTCCTGGTACCCTGATACCCTGAGAGGCCGTCCTGGCTGTCCTTGGCTGCTATGACTGTCCTCACTGGCCATCAGCACTGTCCTCAGGCGCACAAGGATTCCCTCGGTGAGGACCAACTCCAAGGCCCTCCTCACCTTTTTCTCCCCTTCACTTGCCTTCCAGACTTGCCTGGACCCAAGTACTGACTTGAAGGAGTGAGTTGTCCATTTGTTATTATTTTATTTCTCTAAAACTCAGGGCCCAGGAAACAAAGGTAGGTCTGGTCAAGACTGGTTGTGACATATGGAAAAAGGCAAGGTCGTGCCTGCATGAGTGAGCATCTGCTGGTGGGAGTGGTTGGGGGAGGCTGGGATGACCTGGCTGGAGACCCGCACTGAGGATCAGGAAGGAGAGGCTGGTTAAGGATGGGAGGCAGATGATGAGGGTGCTAGAAGAAAGACACATGGAGGAGGGCGGTGCCTGTGGTTCAAAGGAGTAAGGGGCAGGCCCCATATGCCAGAGGTGGCAGGTTCAAACCCATCCTTGGCCAAAAAATGCAAAAAGAAAGAAAGACATGTGGAGGAATGGGGATTTCTCTACTGGGTTGGAGTGAGTGAAGGTGGACATCTCATTCAGCCTAGATTTTTTTGAATATCCCTTAAGTCACCCCAACAGGACACTTTGCTCATCAAAAGGAGGTCTCTGGGGTGGGGCTGGTCTTGGGGTGTTAGCACTCCACAATGGATAAGCACAAAAGTGAGAGAGGTGGTTAGAACTCATGGCATTCGGCCTGCTGTGGCCTCTCTTAACCATGGTCAGTGGATGGTTGGGTGGATCTGAGACTAGGCAGGTGCTGTTTCGTGTGTGCCAGCAATAGGTGGTACAAGCCACATGCTGTCAGGGACTGTAGGGTCCCTAGTGACCTCAGGGGGTGGGGAGAATACTGGTTTTCACTGCATACCTGCCCTGGACATCCTCTGTGACACAGTAAGCCAGGTCCCGCAGTCTCGGCACAGAGCCCACTCTCAGGGTGGGCGCCAGGTGAAGCGGCCATGTACATTGAGGGGTGTAATATGTACAGCACAGGCCTGTTTTCACCCCCGAGTCGTGGATGTACCTGCTGCAGACACAGGAGACCAGGGCTGGCTCGGGGAACAACAAAGTCTCTGTCCCCGTTTCCTCTCATTCTCATTCTCTCTCTGCGTGGAACCATGGACAGAAGTGTCATTCAATTTGGTTGCCCGTGTGTTCACCATGAGCCAGGTGCTGGGATGATAACTCTCCATGGACTTGGCCATTGACTCCTCACTTCAAATCAGTGAGGAAAGTGCTATTGTTATCATGCACCCAGGTGGGTATTAGCTTTTCCCACCCACCGTGTTGTGGGTTGAATTGTGCCTCTCCTCAACTGATAGACATTCAAGTCCCAACCCCCTGTACCTGGGAGTGTGACCATGTTTGGAAACAGGGTCTTTGCAGGTACAATCACGTTCAGAGGGGGTGAGTAGAGAGGGCCTGAGTCCAACATGACTGTGTCCTTACAAAAAGGAGAAATTTGGACATGGACTCATGCAGAGGACGACAAGGAGAAGGCGGTCACCTGAACACTGAGGGCTGGAATGCCGAAAACCACAGAAAGTGCTAGAAGAAACAAGGGCAGCTCCTCCTCTCCAGATCCAGAGGGACCAGGGCCCTGACAACACCTTGGTCTCAGCCTTCAGCCTCCGGGACTGTGAGATGATCAACTTCTATTATTTTAGATCACCTGGTTTGGGGTACTTTGGTTGGTTATAGCAACCCTAACAAACAAATATGCCCCATGACCAGGAATAACCAAGTGACCTGGCGAGACCACCCTCTGTTCACAGCAATTACAGTTCAGGGAGGAGCAAGGGAGCCTCGCTGGGCCCATGAGGACCATCACAGGTTTTGCGGTAGCTACAGGGAAAGGCAGTGTTTTTTCTGACTGGGTTCCTCACCTGCAAATGTCAGCTTCAGGCCTCTGTGGAGCACCTGGACCCAGCCATGCCTGAAGTCATGACCTTTTTAGAGGCATGAACTCCCAGTTCCTCTTGTCTTTTTCTTGAGACAGATTCCTCCCACTTGCAACCAGAAAGTGATTGTTGGTTCGGGAACTTTGCATTGTGGCCAGGCTACTCTAACCTAGTAGTTACTGTCCCTCAGCTCAATCCAGGGAGAGCTACAGAAACCTCTCGCTGCTGAGCCACCAACCCAAACAACCGTTTAGTGATGTTGGCAGTGTAATAGCCTCTTGGAACAGCTTGATGTCTTCATATAGTTTCCCCAGCAGGGCATGAAGTTGGCACCTCTGTGAGATGGATGACTCACTCAGCAGGACCAAGGGAGGAGTGATAGGGTGGGAGGGATCTGTGACTATGCAGGGATTTCTCCATGTTCAAACACTGCTTCCAGATGGGGAGCCCCATGCACTGCCCTGGGCTAGAGCCTCCTTTCCAGTGCAGAAGCCTGGGCATGGGCGAGTGGGGAGCAGAAGGCCACCTCGCCAGTATGGCAAGGAGGCTGCTGGGAGAACAAAACCAATCACCCTAATAGATATGTAACTCTCAGATTGAGAAAGTTTTGCATTGTTTTTCACATTGTTGCGAAAAAATTAGATCATTGAGGGACTGTGTATTTTTAATCAGAAATTGGCATTTTCATAAAGCATGTGTGATTTGAATATTTTTATTCTTTGCCCTCAGTGCAGTTTAAATATGACATGCTGAGCATGCACTCAGTTTTGCTCTTGAAAGAACAAACTTTGAGCCTGGCTAGAATTAGTGTTGTTTTTTCTGAACTAATAATGTTGATAGAATTTTTGAAATATATGTATAAACCAAAACTGGCAAAAGTGAGAAATGTACATGATTGCAGTAATTTTTTTACTGAGTATCTTTTAATATAAGAAATAGAAAACCAAATAGCATATGGCCCTTGCTGCTCTTGAAAAGCTACCAGTTCCTGGCAATGCATGATGCGGGACTTGAATTTTGGAACTAAAATGTTTTGGGTTGCAAAAACAAACAAACAAAACTAACCTCAAGTAACCTAAGCAGTATAGGAAATGAGAAAAAGGCTTAAAGTCTGAAGATAGATTTGCCTTCAGGTGGGGCTTGATCCAGGGCTTCAAATGCTCTAATCAGGATTCAGTTTCTTACCACTTTCTTCTGTCTTTTTCCACTTTCTTTCTATTCTTAGCAGCCCCAGCTTGTCCTCCCAGCCCCTCAGGTTGGTCTGCTCCCTGAGGATCAAGAAGAGGTTTCAAGAAGTAGATGCTTTGAATTTTGAGGCAGAACATACATGGGATTTACAATGGAGAAAGCACATTTCAGCAGACAGTATCCCATCAGGGATCTGGGGAACCACAGAGAGTCTCATGCTGTGAAGCAGGGAGTCTGCTGGAAGGACTAGAAACCAGTAAAAGTTCTGCCCCTGCTGAGTTGAGGAGGGAGCACATTATCCTGAAGGCCATAGAGATAATTCTCAGCTGGAGATGCGGTGATAGCATCTGCACTTCTAAGAAGTTTATTATCTTACAGAACTGCAAGTTCAGAGGGAGGATGAACCTGAGCTTGGCAAGGTCAGCGCTCAAAGCTCTTCTTAGGGCTACATTCTTTCTGTCTCTGTTCTGCCATTTTCAGTATGAGCGTCAACCAAAGTCTGGGCCCCCTTAAGGTGTCAGGACAGCAGCCAAAGGCAGGCAGGGCCATATGGGGTCCCCAACCCATCCAATAGTGGAGGAAGATGGGGAGGGGGAAAGAAGAAAGGAGAAGAGGGAGAAGGATGGGGATAGAGAGAAACTCCAAAGGGGATAATCAGTAACAGGAATGTTGAGCCCCTACCGAGGCCCATAATCCCTTATCTAACACCTAAGGTGCCTGTTGTGTTATGGAATTTGGGACCTTTTTGATTTCTGAAAGGTAGAAGAGCCTGTATCTCACATTGCATTGTACCTCTAAGGGGCCTTGAGGCAGGGCCCCATGTGCACCCCACAGCAGCCCCCACACAGTGGGCTTTGCAGCGGGCTTTGCAGCTGCACCTGCGCCTCCCCTCTGGGGTCTCCTGGGCTGCTCTGTGAAGGGAGGGAGGAGGCTGGTGGAACCAGGTGGAACCAGAGAGGTGGCTTCCCAGGTGCTCCGGGGGAGGCCTAACTGGAGACAGGTACGTTGTACATGTGTGAAGAGCTGGGTGGACAGGGAGGGAGTCCCAAGAAAGAAGGAGGCCTGGTGAAAGCAGACCACCAGGAAAAACCACACAGCAGAGTCCTCCTGCCACTGGAGGTCACGGAGAGTTAAAGCGAACTTCACATAGCATTGTGGTGGTTGTAATTTGTTTTGGCGGAATGGTCTCCAGGACAAAGAGTCAGAACATCTATTCGTTGGTGTGTTTCTGACCCAAAACAAGGAGCTGTGTGCGGTCCTAAATATATGCGTGTGTGTCTCGCAAATTCATGTGTATTCTGCTGGGCTGCAGTTCCCCTCCAGCCTTGAACTGCCTCATGTGGGCCCTACCTCCAAGTGCACCTTTCGAGGACAGCGGCAGGGGCCACTGCTGGGGAGATAATATTATATAGTAGGAAGTTGCCCAGGCCCTCAGTGAACCAAAGTGCATATTTTCCAGGTTGGGAAACTGAGACCAGAGAAGCTTTCTCATGGCCACCGAGCTTTGGGGGGCAGAGCTGGCCACAGAGTGACCTCATGTCAAGGCTCCAGCTCTGTGTGACCTGGGGATGCTACAAGCCTGGCCAGCTAGAAGGACGAGCCAGAACCAAGGGCTACTTTGGGCTGCCGCCTACTTCCTGAGATGACCCTGACCTTGTCCAGGCCCCAGGGTCTTCCCCAGGATAGTCCCCAGGATTTCAACAGACCTTGACTTACACCCTCCTCCTCTTGGCCTTGGGCTACTTTCTCTTTGACCAGCGATTTTTAAATTTCTGTTTTCAATTATTGATATCACATATGTATATCCATTTGTGGATGCATGTTATATTTGTTACATGCATAGAATTTGTTATGACCCAGTCAGTACAAACATATACTCTCTCTGCTGGGAGAGATTTGAACTGTGCCGAACACTTAGAAATCGTGAATGTTCAAGGTCATCAATATCCTAAACACGCTGGCTTGCTCGCTGACTGGCAGTTTTGAAACCTGGTGTGACACAAAACACTTCACTCCACTGCAAACACAGGTAAAGGTGCCCTCGTGGCCTCAAATACTCTCTCCTGCTTGGGTCTTTCCTTGTGTGAACCTGGATCTCCTCTACACTATACAGCCCTCCTGGGACATTTTTCTGGATATCCATTGTGTGATACGGGTGGACGTGGGCCCTGCTCCTCTCAGCCTCAGCTCAGGTGCGGTGCCAGGTGGACCACCTGAGATCACTTGGCTGCATCCTGCTCCATGCATAGTTCTCTATGATGGCTCCATGGGGGCCAAGAATACAGGTTTCTGTAAAGCAGTAGCTGACACATTTACCCCAATGAGGTCCAGGGTTTTCCTTTGGGAGCACACAGAAATAGAATTTTAAGAGTGCACGCCTGGGTAGGCTTGCCCAAAATCTAGTCAAGAGAACTAAACTGGAAGAAAGCTCGTTCATGAGCAAGGAGTATTAGGTCCATTGGCAATAAACTAATAAAATGTTCTATAAATACTCTATGAGAAGTACCCTCTGGGCATCGTCAGTTGGTCTGTGGCCGTCATGGGAAGCTAAAGTACTGACGGATTTAATAAATGTTCCCGTAAAACCCAGAGCTCATTCCCGGGATGGGGAAACACTCACAGGAAGATCGAATAAAGCCGGGAGCAGAGACAGGCCTGTTCAAAGCAAGATCTGATAACCGCAAACCTTTATTATAAATGAACAAAAGGATACAGATAAATTAGTTTTGATATCAAAGAGTTTTTCTGTTGTGGCATTCAGCATTTTATTAACTACTATATTTGAAAGCTCTTCATGTGCTGGTGAATAGAGTATTTTTGATGCTGAGATGTGGCTGGCAAGGGGGGAGGAAAGAACTGTGTTTAGGGGAATAAGAAACCCTAAGAGGTTTTTGTTTATTTTTTTTTAAAATCTCCTCTATTTACATTATAGAAGAAAATTGTTCATTCTCTGCTTTGTTCTAGAGAATGGAGGAAAGAAAAATGAAAAACACTGTGCAAGTCACTTGGAGATCAGTTTTCCCCATGCATGGCTGGACCTGTTGAGTCTCTCCTGGTTCTTCCGAAAGCCTTTAAATGATTCCTGCAGACTTTGTTCCTACTTTTTTACAAGTGGTAACTTTATCTGTGCATGGAACATCTTGCTCTTTATAAGAGGGCATACATGGTTCTTTTTTTTCTTATGCTTGCACCAAAAAGAATCCCCTCCCCCAACAGGGAGGCTGGGGCTGGTGGAGCAAAGACCAACTGTGTGGCCCACAGACCTTTGCCCTTCTCTATTCCTTCTTCTGCCAGCATGGCCATTCCTTCCCCGGGCCTCAGTCAAGCTGGCAGGTCATGTTTACCTCCTGGAGAATGGAGCACCAGTACGACGAGGTTGACTCACGTGCACGCAAGACTTCAGTGTGTTACTGTCGTAAAAGGCCTGCTCTCATCTGGGGGAGGATGGAAAGGGTGAAGGTTGTGGGAAACACAGACAACTTTCCTCTGCCCCACTGAAGTGTAGTCAGAGGAGCCCTAGAGAGTGCACAGGCCAGGATTTGCTTCTGGCCTCTCAGATCCTGGGCCTCAGGGTTCCCCCACAAACTCTCCATGTGCACTCACCCAGGACCCCAAAGCTGGCATGTGTGCACCACCAGGCAGGCTGGAAGTTCCTGAGCTGCAGGTTCAGCGTCTTGGAGGGCTTGTTAAAACACAGGTGGCTGGGCTGAAGTCTGGCCTCCAAATGTGCATTTCTAGCAGGTTCCTACATGTTGCTGATGGTCCGAGTCCGGGGATCCCACTGGAGAACCACTGAGGTCAGCAAAGATGCCAAAAGCAGGTGAACTGAAGCCCTGGTTTGTTTGACCTGCAAGTTGAATTGTTCAGTGGCAATAACTTGCTGCAGTTCCTCTCCCACTTTCCAAATTTTATACCTGAATTTCTCTTTGGGAAAAACTGCGAAGGGCCTAGGATTTATATTACCTGCAAGTTAACCTGTTAGCCTGCACTGCTTTACAGGTGCTGTCAAGAGGCACAAGATACCTGGGTCAGAAACAAAGGAGAGTTTACAGCTCACAGCCACAGCAGAAGCTGGAGTATTGGCATTTATGCTACTTTTCCTGAGTACCAAGGACTGCAGAGCAATGCTAGGTGGGCCAGGTGACACCTGCACCATCAGTGGGTTGTGTTATAGGAGACAAGCCTCATGCTAAGTTTTTTCTAATGGACAGTAACCTTGCCTGAATTTTGCCTTGGAAGGAAACATTTCTCGATTACACCAACAGTAAAAAAAAAACAAAAACAAAAAACAGACAAACAAAAACAAACAAAAAACACTACACACCAAAATAAAACGACAAAAACAATTTTTGTTCTAGGAATGGACAAGATCCTCATATATCAAGGATGTTTGCTGTACAAACATTCTTTAAAATATAATCTGGAAGAAAGATATCAAATACCTCTGCTCTCAAAATGTATGAAAATCTCAGAGGCCTATGGAAATTAGCCCCCAAACATCTTTCTACTTCTCATTGGAAATTGCCAAATGCAATTTGAAGGGCATTGTGGTAGGCAGAAGACTGCCCCACCTACAAAGATATCCATATCCCCAAACCTATGAGTATGTTACCTTACGTGGTGTATTAGTTTCCCATGGTTATCATAACAAAGCACCACAAGCTTGGTGGCTGAAAACAAGAGAAAGTTATTTTTTTCACAGTTCTGGAAGCAAGAAGTCAAATCAAAGTGGCAGTGCCATGTTCCCTCTGAAGTCTCTAGGGGAAGATCCATTCTTGCCTATTACAATTCTTATAGTACCAGGTGTTTCTCAGCTTGTAGGTGTGTCACTCCAAGCTCTGTGTATGTCCCCTGTGGCCTTCTATACACAGCCTTGTGCCCACAAGGAATTAAGGACTCACCCTACTCTAGTGTGACCTTATCTTAACTAACTCCATCTACAAGGACCCTATTTCCAGGAAAAGGCCACATTCTGAGGTTCTGGAGGTTACGACTTCAACATATCACTTTAGTAGGAAGACACAATTCAACACAGGACAGCAGGAGTTAAGGCTGCTAATCAATTGACCTTAAAATAAGATTATCTTGGATTATCTAGGTGGGCTACAGGTGATTACAGGGTCCTCAGAAGTGGAAGAGGGAAGCAAAAGAGGAGGATGAGGGAGGCGATGTGAGAAGGACTCAGCCCAACATTGTTGGCTTTGAAGACTGAAGAAAGGGCCTTGAGCCAAGAACATGGGTCACTTTTGGAAAAGTCAAGGGAGAATATTCTCTCCTAGAGCCTCCAGGATGGAACTCAGTCCTATTAACACCTGCATTTTAGCCCATAACACCTCCACTGGGCTTCAAACAGAACTGCAACATTAGATAACACACTGAGGTTGTCTCAAGCCACTAAGTTTGTAGCCATTTGTTACACAATCGTAGGAAACCAATCAAACCAAGAGCAGGACGGCTGAGGGACTCAGGGTTATTGTCACAGGCTATTCCCTGTCTTTCCCTGAATACCACATATTAATGTATTTCACACAGTCCTTGTTTGCCATTTCTAATCCCAAGACTGCGGGTTTAAAATAGATTCTGGATTTCAGAAAGAAGGGATTTTGCTCCCGAGAGCCGGTTTCGCTATTCTTCCTTCTCCTTATCTCAGTTAGAGTTACGCACTGCCCTGGGGAAGCCAGGTGCATGACTCACAAAGCCTGCTTTATCTTAGGCTCTGCTTTGTTTTCCAATTAAAATTTTTTTGTTGATAGAAGATAGAGGGAGCACTTGCTTGTTTAATGTCTGTTTATCTAACTTGGCCACGCCATGTTTATATAATAAGGACCCTGGAAATTAATCAGTATTTCGGAGGAAGCAACACCCGGCTCTTCAGTATGTAATGGTTAGGAAAGTTTGAGTTGCTTGCACGCTACCACGGCTCTGGTCACCTATCTTCTATAGCTTGAGTATTTGGGGGGAAGGGACTCGATCTTACCATCTCTTAAGTGAGAACTTAAACACTGTAGACTCTCCCTACTAAATAGCTGGTAAGTGGTGGAAGATGGGGGTGGTCGCTTTCTTGAGATGTTTTTCATCTTCTGGTAGTTTTCATTTGCTGTATCTCTGTATTGTTTTCTGTCCCCCTGCGGTTCCTCTCGGTTACCTCATCGTTCTGTAACTAAGCTTCCAGAAACAGAACAAAGTGCTCTAGGTGTGGTCTCATTAGCCTCTGAGCTGTGAGGTAATGCCTCTCTTCACAATGATACCTTGTTCTTCCCTGGCACCTTCCTAATCAAATCCACTGCTGGCCAGGAGCACACAAATACACATGCACACTCTCTCACACACACTCATTCTCTCCGGGAGCTGAACAAAAGTAGGTTACCAGCTCCTTCAGAAAACAGAGAACTGCCTGCCAGGTGCCCCCATATTTTTTTTTCAAGAGAGCCACTTAATGGCACAGGGCGTTTCTAAAGAAAACTCATAATGTTACCTTGAAATTTTAGAGTGCTTTTCCTCTTGGGTCTCAAAGTACAGGTGGAAACTTGAGCTTATCTTTATAACATCCCCATGGGAACAGCACTCCTGCTTTTCAGTGCGACCTATTTAAAGAAGGGAGCTTGTGGGAAAAGTCCCCAGGTGGGTGGAGCTTTCCAAAGAGTGTTCAGGAATATGGCCACCACGTAGGGAAGATGGAAGCACAATTGATAGGAAGGAGAATGGTAATTGTTCTAGCAGAATCAAGTAATTACTGGAAAACGTCAGATGATGGCAGTTTCTGGAACCCTTAGGATGTGTGGGGGTCAACAGCAGCTTACCCCTTACTTAGCTTGATCTGACAATGTGCAGTCAAATGGCCCCAAGGTTAAGGGAAGAAGAAGGAGGATTTGGATTTGCTCAGAAATTTCCAAATCGAAGCTGAGGTCTCTGAGTTCAGCCTGGAGTGGATTACACTGGATTGCTAAAGTTGGGACATTGTGAAAAAATTCCTGACATAAATCCTGGTGGAAACCCTGAATTATGTCGCCTTTCATCTGCATGTGGAGGCGGCCTTGCTGCTGACTAATCCTCTGAATATACTCCAAATGTCCCTTAGATTTAAAGACACCAGGACCAGAGCTTCCTCCTTTCTCTTGCCAATACAAGCCCATGTTGTTTAACTCACTAAAGTTTTTCTCAGAGGTGTTTATAGCGATGGAACTATCACTAGTACGACACTCAGGTATGTCCAGCAGTACTGTATGAGCCCACCTTGCATGTGGGAGTTAGTTTAGCTTTCTTTCTGAAAATGCTTTAGGCCAGACTCGAAGCATCCCTCACTTCTTGAGTGTTCATGGAACTTAGCATGACGGACAATTCGCAGTATAATTGTAGCCTCTTGTGACCTTTACAGACTGATGTGGTCCTGAAAATACTAAGATGGTCAGAAGTTCTGGTGGAAGGTTATGGTCTGGACACACACCAGCCTGCGTAGCATGGGACACAAGGCAAATGAAAAGTCAGTCACAAGGAGCCTGACTTTATTTAAAATTGTGGCTTTCTATTCATTGTGGATGTTTTTGCATAGATTTTTATTTACTAAAAGATTGCATTCAATATTGTTTGCCATGATGATTGAGTTTTTGGTGCAGCCCAAACGAGGCTGCACACAGGTGTTCAGCTCCTCTCTTGCAGCCCCATTGAGATGATTGTAAAGGTAGCCCCCAAAGACAGAGAGAATCAGAGAAGAGAATGGATGGCCAAATAGAAAAATGGTACTGGACTTAGCAGATGGAGAAAACAACCCTCGCCGGCAGTGAGAACTGCTGAGAAGCAACCTTGTTCATGCCGTGGGACCCTGTCCTCCCACACGCAAACCTGCATCACTGGGGGAAGGGCGTGCTTCTTTTGAGGGTGGGGAGGGAGCGAGAACTGCCTGGAAGCCTTCTGTGGGAAGCAGCTAAGTTCAGCAGCAGCAGATTGGAGGCTTCTCTTCTGAAGAGAAGAACTGGAGGCTGTCTGAGCATGGAGCGCCAAGCACTGTGGAAGGTAGGCAACAGATGGGAAGTGGGGGTGTGAGGGGAGCAAGTGAACATTCCCAACTCCAGTCTTGTCCCTATGTTAGCATGAGACCCTTAGGAAATAGCCATCTACCTATCAGGCAGGAGATGATGCTGATCCTAGGCTCCTGAGGAAGTGGCCAGCCTGATGGTCTCCCCGGGAGGCCTGCAGGTGAACCAGCCCACAGAGCTTCCACTCAGCCCTTAGTGGCCACAAAGCATCTTCAGATAAGATGCCAGGAAAAGCCTCTCACAGCAATGATGGGAGCAATGCAACAGGGAGTGACGCAACAGGAAAAGAAAGGCACCTTGCAAAGCAGAGGCTGCTCAGACGGAAGAGAGGACAGTGATAACCTCGGGAGGTGAGAGGAAGCCCGGCACCCGCGGACCAAGGAGAGAGTCTTACATAAAAGAAGCACTCGGAGGACAAGAAAAATCTGGGAAAATAGGCTGTGATTGCTGAAAGTTAAGACCTAGTAAAAAAAATCAAAAAATAATGATGAGGAAATCTCCCTGAAAGAGAGTAGAGTAGAAAGACCAAGAAATGGGGGTGGGAGGAAGCAAAAAAAAAAAAAAAAACACCCCAAAGCGAGAAACTTAAAACATTAGTCTCAGTACAAGAAACCAACGAGCAAATCACAGGGTTAAGTGATCACAGGAAATGGGAGGTTTGAAACTGTTTAGGAAATAGTAGAGGAACATTTCTCAGAACTAAATGACACTATTTCCTCAATTAAAAGGGCCCCCCACGTACCCTGCCCAAAGTATGAAGATGACCCACACTGAGACCCATCACTGCAAAGTTTGGGAACCCCGAGGACAAAGAGAAGACCCAGAGTGCTTCTGCAGAGGAGCCACAGCACACAGAGCAGGGGCCAAGAGTCGGCAAACTAAAAGCTGACCTTCCATTTGTTCCCCCATCCCATTACTAAGCATCTACCCAAACATCATTTTACCACAAGGACATTTGCACTAGAATGTTTATTGCAGCCCAATTCATAATTGCTAGGTCATGGAAACAGCCCAAACACCCATCAACCCATGAATGGATTAACGAACGAACTGTGGCATATGTATACCATGGAGTACTATTCAGCCATAAGACGAGATGGAGACTTTACATCTTTTATGCTTACCTGGATGGAGTTGAAACAAATTCTTCTTAGTAAAGTATCTCAATTAAAAAAAAAAGGTATCCAGTGCACTCAGTACTAATATGAAACCAATATGTAAACACTTATACACTCATATAAATGATAAAACACAAATACAGTCTAGCAAGGGGGAGAGGTGAGGAGGGAGAAGAGAGAAGAAGGGGGAGGGTGATTGGCGGGAGGAGGGAGGGCATTTGGTGGGATCTCACGTAATATGCACAATGTGAGGGTGTTCAGCACCCCCCTCCATGAGGGGCTCTCCCACAACTTGAACTTTCCCTTGGAAGTGAGAACAATGTAACCTAAAAATTTCTTCTCTCATATTAATTTGACATTTTAAAAAAGTCAGCAGGGTGGTGAGCTTCGACTCCAGAGCTAGAGGACCATGAAGAAAAGCTTCCAGCATCTTGAAGAGAAGTGAGGGCTACCCTAAAATTCTGTTCTCAGTCCGAAAACCAAGTAAGTGTGAGGGCAGAACATAAACCTGTTACCATATGCAAGGTTTCAAGAACTTACCTTCAGGAAGAAATCACTAGGGAGCTGCTGCAGGAAGAGGAAGAAATGGGATGCAGAAAGCAAAAGATATGACACAAGTGTCATATCCATTCCTTCTGGAAGAAGGAAAGGATAGATGTTCTTACATGTGTGAGTAGGTCAAGAGGAGATTGCCTCAACTAGGTAGAGTGTGGGTGTGAGACTGCACTGAGTGACATAAAGTGAAGTGTGCACATGTACGCACGAACACCCACACAAACCCAGGGCGCTGACAAGCTCCAGGGAATACAAAACATTGTACAAGAAAAAAAAAAAAAAAAAAAACAAACTCATCATAGTGTGCTGTGTGACTTGGCTGCCAATAGCATTTACGAGCAGCATTGTGTAAACACCAGATACTTCTCTAACCAAATTACACTGATGATGTTGAGAGGATGAAAAGATGAGAAATGTGTGTGAATGAAGTAGGGGATGAATGGTTGGTGGTGGGGGTGGGGAGTGCGTGAGAGCAGAATTGTTTCTCCTGCATAAAGAGACGTCAACAGACAATGCCAAAAAATGCAAGACTCAAGGAAGAGGAACACAATCATGTTATTTGGAGATGGGGAAAAAATACCAGAAGAATGTGCTGCACTCAGGGCTAGGGAGTTGCCTTTAGGGAGCAGAAAATGCAAAGGAGATGCTCGTGTTTTCATAAAAAGCCTCATAGAACGATTTGACTTTAAAATATGTGCATAATTTTGATAGGAAAAAACTAAATTAGAAAATGAAGCTGACATTGATCCCTACAGGGCAGTTCATGGAGCCACGACGGGACTGAGAGCTAGGGCAGGTAGTTCAGACCTGAGTGATTCCTTGTGTGCAGCGGCTGGAGGGAGGTGGCAATTTTCCACGACACCCTTGTCCTCTGAGTGATATGTAGAGACCTTGCTTTTGAGAAGTTGTCAGTTCTGTTGGGAAACAGCCACTCTCCAATCATGCCCTTGCTTTATTGCTTTAAAAAGTAAGATGTATATGAATATGTTTCTAGGGCAGGAAATACGGATAATAATTAGAACTAATGAATAAAGCTTCCAATGTTGGCTTGGGTAGCATGAGAATTAATTATAAATTTGATTAGAAAAGATTAGAGTTCATTAAAAGTTAAGTGTTCTTCTTCCTCATATTTGATCTTAGGTTAGTGAGCGAGGTCCACTGTTGTTGAGGGTGTTCTGCTGCAGATCCCTGAGCTGAAGCTAAATCAGGTTAAGTACATCCTTTCCTTCCCTCCCCAGCTCCCATCCTAGGAGTCTCGCATAATTTCCATGCACAAGCAGTGGACGAAATCTCTTTAATCCTTACCGCTTTCCCCTCAGGCCTGCTGCACATGTGGAATGCTGTGAATGTTTAATTAACCTGGCGTTGATGATGTATATGCAGTTATACATCTCTCAGATTCAAATAGTTTTCCAGCTCCTGTTTGGATGGCTCTTCTCATAAGCCTGAAAGGAAGCTGTGTAAAAAATGAAAGTACAAAAGAATGCTCAGTTTACAAGAATCGAAATAGGCAATTATTATAGTTAATAATGACAGAATCAAGAGCTAGGAACAGAACCGCCTTTTAGTATTGTGCTGGACATTTCCATGTGCCCTACCACACCCTTGCTCACTGTGTTTTCCTGTCTCCTCAGCACAGGGGTCAAGCCTTCCTTGGCTGCTTTGCTTGGATTCCTTGGTCCTTTGGCTTTGGGTAGGGATTTGGGTTCCACATGGGAAGGTGGGCAGTGGCTGCCTTCCCTGGTTATGGCTCTCTCTGGGCTCCAGAAACCCCTCTCCTTTCATCAGCTCCTTCAAGCTTCAGTGTGGTAACAACTTTCCACACATACAAATCACAATACTTTGTTGGTTTCATCAAACACAGCTGAAAAGTTCTTTAATGAAACTTTCTTCAGTGAAACTTCCAGAATAGGCCATCCATTTTCTGATAGGACCCTGACTAATCCAAGTCAGGTTTTTACCATGTCACCTATTGGTCTATTTATGTCCTCCACCAACTTCTAAGTCTGTAGGGGACAACATCTACAGCTTACAAACCTTTACGTCCTTGGGGTTTAAAACACAGCCTGGTATACTACAGGCATTAGATATTCACTTGATGAATGAAACAATGCACTGATTAGTGAATTCCTAGATGCTGTGCTTTATTTGAAAGAAAAAGTTGAGGTATTAAAAATATCCAGAGAAGGAGACATGAGTGAAGAATTGTGTAGTTTGGGATGGAAAATGTATCACTCTCTGTGGTTAGCCATCATTAAATTGTTCAGGTCAACCCTCCTTTCCCCTACTCCACACAAATGTTAAAATTAAAAGCCAATACAACTAAACTGTGGTATATGTACACTATGGAATACTATTCAGCATTAAAAGGATGGAGACTTTACATCTTACCTGGATAGAGTTGGAGAACATTCTCTTTTAGTAAAACATCACAAGAATGGAAAAGTAAGTATCCAGTGTACTCAATACTAACATGAAGCCAGTAGGCAAACCAATACATGCCCATACAAAAGAAAAACTCAATTTAATTCAAGTTGGAAGGAGAGGGGAGCATAAAGGGGGCAAGAGAGGAGGGGGAAGTGGGGTTGGTGTGCTCTCACCTAATGGGCACAACGTAAGGGTATATGGCATACCTCCTCGGTGAGGGGCACAATTACAACAGGGAACCTTACCTAACAAATGCAAACATTGTAACCTAAGCATTTGTATTCATATTAATCAGAATTTTTTTAAAAAAGCCAACTTCTTCAGAAAGTGTTTCATCCAAAGATATGGGACAAAGGTCTAAAATAAAAGTTCATGTGCGCAAAACATGGCATGCATAGGTTTGGATATCGTCTGTCATTTTAGCTGCTTTTGGTCATTAGCAGCATATCCAATTTCCAGAGGCTTAAAAAACAAGGGTTATTATTATCTCATATAACAAACATCCTGAAGTTTGGAGTGCTATTTCTCTGCCACATCCTAATGTTGGCCTTTGTCCTTGACAGCTTTCCCATGCCACACTATAAAGGACCACAAGATGGCGGCCATTGCTCCCAGCACCATCTTCACACAATTCCACCAGAAGGAGGGAAAAGAGGTTTTTTTCACTTGGTTTGTTTTATCCTTCAGGAGGTGCACCCTCATGTCCATTGGTTTTGATGACCTCTTGTGCCTGTGACCTAGCTGCAAGAGAGGCCAGGCAGTGAGTATCTGCTGCTTTCAGACACTACAGTAGGAGGCAATCTCTAGCAGTGTTATGGACTAAATGTTTGTATCTCTCAAATTCATATGTACTTAACCCCCAAGGTGATGGTATTAGGAATTGGGGCCTTTGGCAGGTGATTCAGTAATTAGGGCAGTACCCTCATCAGTGGGCTTAGTGCTCTTGTGAGAGGAGCTTTCTCTCTCTCTGGTCTCCACCGTGTGAGGATGCAATGAGAAGACAACCATCTGGAGCCAGGAAATAGATCTTCACTAGACACCAAATCTGTCGGCACCTTGATCTTGGACTTCACAGCCTCTAGAACTGTGAGAAATAAATGTCTGCTGTTGAAGCCATGCAGTCTATGGAAATTTGCTATAGCAGCCCAAGCAGACAAGGACAACTGGCAAGGAAGAGGGGTGGAGGAAAAGCTGTTGAATAAACAACCAACAGTGTCAGCAACATGAACAAAAGAATCAGAATTGAAGTATGCCAGAATCACTGAGGATTCCACACAGGATTAATTGAGAAAGTTACTTCAGAGCTATATTTATTAGCTCAGAGCTATATTCACCATGTGGACTGATTTATTTGACTAGAGAAACCATGATGATGCCAGTCTGTCCTTCTATAAGATGAAAATAATAATACCAATAGCTATCTCATAGAGAAATATAGGTAACACGTAAATATTTTATAAGGGTGTTATGAGATCCATGGATGAAAGCTGTCACGGCAGTAAAAATACATACATAATTTCATGCCTGACACTGTGCTTCCTTTTTTCTCAATTGTATTTTTCTGATTTGTTAAATTTACTTGAATTTTATAATAATGGCATTTGACATACCAAAAAAGGTAATGTGTCAGTAATCTTGCTGTAGGTGTTCTTCTGTGAAAACGTTGCTTAAACAATAAAAGTCCTCTCCAGGTTGTATCTTATGATAAACTATCATACAAGGTAAGGCACCGTTCTCTTTTAATCAAAAGAAAAACTTTGACATTGTTTTTCACTTGTGTAAAAGAGGAGAGAATAAAAATGCATCAAGTTCTCTGTGTGTGCTACACATTCTCACACGTAACTTCATACATCCTCGTAGCAGCGCTCTGTGTGTGTGCTGTGTTTTATGGATGTATATGCATGTGTGTATGTGTGTGTGCTGTTATGCATGTGTGGTGTGTGTTATGTGGTATGTGTGCATGTGTATGGTGTGTGGCATGTGTACATATATATGTGGGGTTTGTAGTATGTGCATATGTGTGTCTATGTGGTATATATGGCATGTGTGTGGTATATAATGTATGTGTGTGGTATGTAGTGTGTGATGTGTGTGTGGCTAGTAGTACATACATGTGTGCACCCTATGTGTGCATAGGGTGTGGTGTGTGTATGTGGCTTGTATGGTGAGTGTGTGTGGTATATAGTGTGTGTGTACTGTGTAATGTATGTGTGGCATGTAGTGTGTGCCTGGTATAGTGTGTGTGGTGTATGTGTGAGGTTTGTAGTACCTGTATATGTGTGTCTATGTGTTGTGTGTATGGGGTATGGTGTATACATGGTATGTGTGGTGTGTGTGGTATATAGTGTATGTGTGTAGTGTGTCCTGTGTGTGTGGTATGTAGTGTGTGCATGGCATAGTGTGTGTGGTATCTGTGTGCCATGTGGTATGTGCTGTGTGATGTGTGTGTGTGTCTTTGGGGCTGTGTGTTGCTATCCCCTTTGTATAGTGGAGGAGTCGATGTCAGGACAGCTTACACGGTTCACTGGTGGCAGAGCCCAGATTGCAAACCAGCCTTATCCCTGGATTTTCACCAGCCCCTCATAGTGTGAGTGTTCTACAATTGTGTGGTTGTAACAGTGGGGTGTAAATGTATCTGTATCCTAGAGCTGCTATAACAAATCACTACCCATGAGTGGCTTTAAATAACAGAAATTTGTTCTCTTAGTTCTGGGGCTAGAATTTTAAAATCAAGACAGCAAGTTGTTCATCCTGCAGCCTCCAAGGGTGTCTTCTCCAGGCCCCTCTTCTGGCATCCTTGGCCTGCGGAGGCATCACTCAGGTCTCTGCCTCCATTCTCACTGGCCCTCTCCTTTCTCTGTGCCTTCTACTCTCTGAAGAACACTGGCCATCAGATGTAGAGCCCACTCTCATCTAGTATGACCTCATCTTTAATAAAGTCATGCATCACATCATAACAGAGACACATTCTGAGAAATGCATCGTTAGGCAATTTTGTCATTGTGCAGACATAATGGAGTGTAAATATAGAAATATAGATGGCACGGCCTGCCACACGCCTATGCTGTATGGCACATCTGACTGCTCCAGGCTACAAACGTCTACAGTATATTACTGTACTGAGTGCTCTAGGCAACTGTAACATAGTGACAGGGATTTACATTTGTGAACGTTTCTAAACACAGAGAAAGCATAGTAAAAATGTGGTATAGGCCAGGCATGGTGACTCACACCTGTAATCCTAGCACTCTGGGGGGCCAAGGCAGGAGAATCATTTGAGCTCCTGAGTTTGAGATCAGCCTGAGTAACAGCAAGACCCTATCTCTACTAAAAATAGAAAATTTAGCTGCTCTGGCACCTGTAGTCCCAGCTACTTGGGAGGCTGAGGCAGGAGGATTACTTGAGCCCAGGATTTGAGGTTCTTGTGAGCTATGATGCCAATGCACTCTACCCAGGGTGACAGAGGGAGACTTTGTCTCAAAAGAAGAAAAAGATGGTGTAAGAAGTAAAAGATGGTTCACCTGCATGGGGCAGCTCCATCAGAATCCTAGGGGACCACTGCTGTGCATGCAATCTGTCACTGACTGACAACATGTGGTGCGTGCATGACTGTAATTACATCTGCAACTGCCTCATTTCCAAACAAGGCAACATTCTGTGGTTTCAGTTAGACATGAATTTGTGGGGACATGATTCAGCCCAGTACGGTGAGGCCCAAGTATTGGAGATACGGAAAGACTCTGACTTCACTATCGTCTCTGTCCACCTGGGTTTTACAGTCCGGGAATACGTATGTTGGGTGAGGTGATTTCTCCCATATTCCTTCCACAGGTGTGTGCTGGCCAATGAGAGGCCACACGTGAGGTGCTCCAAGCCCTGGGATGCAGAAGTGAGGCAAGCAGAAAGGCCCCTGGGCACCTGAGCTTTCCCGCCTGGTGCGGGGTTTGTTTGCACTGAGTCCAGCACTAGCCGGGCCAGCCCAGACGACGGGCAGAACAGGGCGGGGTGAGGCCCTTCTCCACAGACCTAGTGCTCTTCCATGTTGCTCAGGTGGGAGACCCATCATCACCATCACGAAGATTCACATGTCACACAATGCTTTTACGTACCTCACCGTATTTCTACAAAAAACACCAGTAAATGGTTCTTATGGTAATATCTGTCTTACTGATGGCCTGGCTGCCAGCGCACTGGAACCGGGCACTCTCATCCTTCAACCTGTGAGTTTTTTCTCAATGCCTTTGCAGTCAGGTAAGTGTTGGAAAGGAATGAGAAAACCAGCAGACAGTGCCAAGTGTGGGGCCAGGATGAGTCAGAGACACAGATATAAAATACAGATTCAAATCCAGGTTCTGGGTTGAGTGTGGTGGCTCATGCCTATAATCCTAGCACTTTCAGAGGCAAAGATGGGTAGATTACTTGTGCTCAGGAAATTGAGACCAGCCTGAGCAAGAGCAGGACCTGGTCTCTACTAAAAATAGAAAAACTAACCTGGCATTGTGCTGGGCACCTGTCCTCCCAGGTGCTTGGGAGGCTGAGGCAAGAGGACTGCTTGAGCCCAAGAGTTTGAGGTTGCCGTGAGCTATGAAGCCATGGCACTCTTCCCAGGGTGACAGAGTGATATTGTATCTCAAAAAACAAACAACCCCCCTAAAACCCAAAATATAAACCCAGATTTTGAAAACCACTCTGATGACATATGCCACACACTTATCCTTTGCCTCAGCAAATCTACTTTTTTTTTTTTTTTTGAGACAGAATCTCATGATGTCACCCTTGGTAGAGTGCTATTGTGTCACAGCTCACAGCAACCTCAAATTCTTGGGCTTAAGCAATTCTCTTGCCTCAGCCTCCCAAGTAGCTGGGACTATAGGCACCTGCCATAATGCCTGGCTATTTTCTTGTTGCAGTTGTCATTGTTGTTTAACAGACCTGGGCCGGGCTCAAACCTGCAGTGTTCAGTGCATGTGGCTGGCACCATAACCACTGTGCTACAGGCAAGCAAGTCCACTTCTAAGATTTTACCCTCCAAATACCCTTGTACACGTGTAAAACAGTCCAGTGGTCATGAATTGGATGGTTGGTATAACTGTGCAAAAGATTAGTGTGGAGCTATTAAAAGCGACACAGCTTCTAATGTGCTAACATGAATTTATCTCCAAAATACACAGGGAAGGGAAGAGGGCGTTTGTGCGGAGGAGCGTGGGTTTGCCCGAGTGCTCATGGACTCTCTCTAAGAACATGCAAGAAACTGACATTGATCACCTCCAGGGAGGAGAACTAGGAAGATTTTTGCAAATATCCTTTTGTAAATTTTGAGTTTTGAACCCCGTGAATACATTTCCTATTTTTAATAACTAACTTAAATACTATGTAGGTTAAAGAAAACACAGGAAGGGCAGCATGCCTGCTGTTCTGTGACCCTTTCTTGGGGCGGGGGGTGTCATGCCGCTGCTTAGGCTTCCCCTGTGCCTCATACTGGCCTGGCATGCCACTGGACTCATCAAATGTGTAATATGTTGATGCAAATCATTTCATTCATTCAGCTTTGTGAGTTAGGATTTGAGGATGTTCATGCCCAACACTGGGCTCATTATTTGCTCAGAGTGGTGGCTCCCACTGGGCCGTCTGCAAATGGCCTTCCCATCCTCCCCCATCCAAGGTCAAAGCCCTGTTTCCTCTGATCTTTCCGCTTTCACTGTACTCCCTCTCTCTGTCCCATCCCTGTGCCCCAGCACACCCACACGGATTCCATCCCCAAGTCTGCCCAGTCTGCTGAACCCTTTCTTCCACCCTGCCTGCCCTAGAGGAGGGTCTTTTATCTCTCATTCATGCCACAACCATGGCCTTCTAATTTCCCTCCTTGTCACCCCCTTTTCTTGCCTGTAGACCATTCTACCTCCTTCCTCCAGGATTATCTAAAGACACCCACCTTATCGTTTTTCTTTACGAGTCCAGCGGCTCCCTGACAAGAGTTGGACTTCTTCAGAGTGGCACACGGAGACTTTCACAGCTGGGTCCTGCCTGCCTCCCCCTCACCCCCTCCTCACCAGGCTTCTCCCTCCAGTGTACAGCAGACAGGGCCAGATACAGCTCGTATGGGGCTGAAAACTTACACAGGTGGGGCCAGGAGAGGGCTTCTTTAAGGAAATGAATGCAAAATTGCTCAAAGTTACACAATGAACTTAAATGTGAGTTTACAACAAAAAAATCCTAACAAATTATGCACCTTAAAAACCCTTAGGATACCTAGAAAATAAGATAATATTTTCCTTAGTGAACTATATCACATACCTTTATGCTGCAGACTCTGATAACCTTGTTATGTGGCACTGATTCCTTATCGCCTTTTCTATGAAGAGAAATAGAAGAGAATTCCATCTTTCCTCCAGCATGGTTGATTGAAAATCCCTTTCATTATGGAACTAAGTGAGGTTTCCTTTTCAAAACTTGTTATTAGACATGTCACACCAAGAAGCAATGCCTATGTTAGTTGAGATGTGTCAAACGCGACCCCCACAAACCGATTTGCTGTGGGCCGGGGATAGGGATGGAGGAATGGTGGTCTGTTGGATTTTGTGTGATTGCCATCACAAGGGGAAAAGACCATATGGTGTGTTTGGAGTGGTATTGGACACATTCACTTCAGCTGTTGTAAAAGTTTCTCCTTGCTGTGGCCAGTTACGACCCGAGAAGAGGGAGCAGGCTCACAAGAGGCGTCCAGAAGGAACCACTGGGAGTCAGGGCAAGAGGGGGTGGGAGACATTTAATGTCTGTTGCACAGAACCAGTGTCTGCAAAGTGAGACAACAGGCCTGTCCTCTATGGGAAAGCCGTGCATCTGAGCCAGCTCCCTAACTCCTGCAGCACCTGCTGCAAAGGGGGGTGAGGACACTTGCCTGACAGTGTGCTGTGACATTCAGTGACACAGCATGTATGAAGCCCCTGGCCCAGCACAGGCTCAGGGTTGGGGAATCATATGACAGAGAATCCACCTGGTGTCTTCACTACAGGAGCTGGTATGGCCTTCCTGAGTCTTCCCCCAAGCCTCCCTGCCCCGCCTTATTGTCTAGGCCATGTCCTGAGCTGCAGCACAGACAGGACAGTGGCAGAGAACTCTTTAACCTTCCCCGCATTCACAGATATCCCAAGGGAAGAGAAGCCCTCAACATAATTAAGTTTCCAATTGTGTGAGATTCCAGCCCCAAATTCTCGAAAGGTTCTATGGAAGTGGTGACAGGCCTCCTAGGGTTTCTGAAACCCAGGCAGTCATTCACACGTTGGTCCCAAGTCTGGTGCCAAGAAAAGGCAAATCAAAAGATATCATTTTTATTAAAAAAACCCCCAAACTCTCAGCCACTTGTGCCTCTAGATTCCAAAAGCATATATTTATTGTTGAAAATAACCTTGAGAGATTGTTCTAGCTCATTTGTGTTTCGGGAGAGAAAACAAATGTACACTGGCAAACAAAAATTACCACACTGAGCCTTATTTCTGTAGGACCCTGTGCTTCTTTAGGGATAATCATAATTTGCTGAAGAGATCAATTTGTTTTAAATCTACCACAAAATAACTCTGCATGTCAATAAGAATCCTCTAGAGAAATGTCTGAGCCTAGCAGCCCACTTAAGTGCATCAGACCCTGAGGTCAGCAAGAGACTTATTTTTGGCTTTGTGGGTGTAGCTGGCCTGGGTCCCAATATCTTGGGAACTCACCAAGTTTCTCAGCAGGGCAGTTACCTGCCTACTTGTTTTCACACACCCCAAGAGGAATAGGAGCCTAGAATATGAACAAAAGTAATTCAGTATTGAAAAAGACACAAAGGAAAGAGAAGTGTCTGCGGTGAGCACCCAGCAGACAGTTCCACCAAATGATGAGGGCTCAGGCCAGATGTCCCCGGCACCAGGTGGCACAGCAGCTGTGCGGCAGAAATGGCAGCATTCTTGCTAAAGGGCCCCACGTTGTGCTTTGAGAGAGAAACAGGCCAGGAGAGCTCAGAATGGGCCTGGGAGGAGTCTCTTCCTATCTAATCAGCACCCAGAGCTGGGGAGGACGCTGGCAAATAGGCCGCACAAAGGTCAGGAGGACATGGCCTGTTGGAGCCTGGACTGAACCCCACCCCTGGATTCATCAGGGCACAGAGGATTTGGGGCCTTTTGTTCCAAGTGGGATGAATGGAAGGCAGGTGGCTCTCTGAGACACTGGATAGCTGGTGTGATGTCCTTACTCTGTGTCTGCCAGGACAGATCCTTCCCACCAGGCAGGCTTGGGGCAGGCCTGGCAGATGTGAGCTGCCCCTTCCCACTGCCCTGCCCCCAGCCTGGGCTGTCCTTGAGTGTCTGTGCTCAGCCTCCTCTTCCGTGCAGGGAGGCCTTTGTTCTCACTGGTTCCAGCCTTCCCCATCCCCCCTCCCCTGGGGAGGTAAGAGGTAAGACAGAGCCTCAGGGAAGGCATTTGCTGATCAGTAGCCTGGTGAAATGGGGCCTGGGGGGATAAAATCATGGCCCTCTTCTTAGGAACTTATTGGGTCTAAAGACTTAATTAAGGCTGAGAGTCATAGCCTCGCCCATCACTAAAGAGGCTGCTCAGACTGGCCACGAATCACCCAGCTCAGCCATGCCACCTGCAGAAGGTTGCTCCCACGGGCAAACTCTGATGGAGAGGATACTGATCTGGGGAGTCCCGAGGCCTCAGATGTCCTCCTTGCTCACCAACATCAGTGGTATCCCATATGTTCACTTAGCCTCCTTCTCCATAAAATCATAATGGGATGGTCTCTAAGGCTTTCTGATTCCAAAACTCTAACTGTTGAGTGAAGTAAAGTATAGGAACACTGCAAACCACTACATGCTTGCAAGGCATTATTATGTTATTACTACTTCTGGCAATGAAGATTTCATACAAGAAGTGGAATTTGAAGTTGGCCTTGAAGGAAGAGTAGAGCTCAGGTTGATGGTTCCGTGTGCAAAGGGTGTGACAAGTGAGCTGAAAAACAGAGGGTGAAGGGAGGAGACAGACAAGGGTTCTGGCTAAGGGACAAGCTGGTGGATCTCAGGTGGCCATGATGGGAGACTCAGGCTCAATAACATACCCTCTCATGGCAGGGGCTCGGAAAGAGGCCCACCTCCTACAAATCCCTCTGGGCCCCAAGCCAAGGCCACACAGACAACATCTGCAGGGGCCAAGTCCTCCCCACAAACCCTGTGAACATTACAGCTTGTTTTCACCTTGAAGGGAATCAGAAAGCGGGCTAAGACCCAAGACCAATGTTCCCTTCCCAGAGGAAGCTTGAAAAGGGCTGGGGATCCTTTTGGTTGACTATCCTGGAGAGTTTTATGCTCACACTGAGCCATCATCTGAGTATGTCAAAGGCTCCTTCTTTTTAGGGCTTGTTCTCTGAATGGGGAGCTGGCCATGGCAAAAATGACAGCTTTTATGAAAGTCATTTTTAAGTTTTTGGCACAGGGCACTAAACTTTCTTCAGGCCTCACTGGCATTAAGGCATCACAGACTGCATAGCTAACATTGCATTTGAAGTTATCACTGCAAGGGGAAGCTGTTTGGGGTGTGGGAGGTAGCCACATTTAATTATCATTCCCAGACACTCCTCAAAACTGTTCCTGGATGCTTCAGCTTTTATTCTAGCTGCTTCTAAAATAGAGTCTTGTGATTATTTTGCACAAGTGTGCATGTGTGTCTTTGGCCCACAAAGATGCCTCTCTTGTTTTGGAAGCACTGGTTTATCCAAAGAAAATTACAGGGCTCAGTGGAAAAGGAAAGGCTCTCTTCTTGGGGAGCTGGGAGGGTCCTGGTGAAGAGAAGGAGAAGAGACTATGTTTGAGTGGGGCTTGTGGATCTCTGGGCGGTCACCACCTACCTCCTATCAGCCCCTCATGGGGCCCAGTCTTTAGTTGTTGTCACCAGAAAAGACATGGCATCACTGTCATTCTTCCCAAGATCTCACAGGTCCCTTGGTCACCTGGCTCCTGAGCTTGAGGAGTTTAGGCTGGTGCCAGCATCGTCCTGCAGGCTCAGGGAACACATGCATGGGTTCCACCAGTGGGACAGGAGAGAGGCAGGGTCTACACGGGGCTGTCTTGATTAGGTTACTCCTCCCCGACACAGCCTACAGTTGAAGCTGGCTGCGACTAAGGGGCCACTACTCTCAGGAGGTGACCCAGTGGAGTAGGTGGTAAGAGCCAGTATGTATCTAGGAGTAAAAACATAATGCATTCCCAGGGCATTTTAGCGAGACCTAGACGCAAGTGATTATACCGTGATGTTTCCAGGGTTATCAAAACAGGGACAGAGGCAGACTCTGGGCACCCCCACTCACGTCCCTCTTTCACAGGGATGATAGTTTAAAAGCATTTCCCATAATGTCATCCTCATTTAACACCAGTGTAGCAACACAGTGAAAATGGTTTCAATGAAAAACATGATGGTGAAGAAAAAAAGAGTTCTGGTTCCCAACATCATGACACTGCCCCCTCCAAACTGCGGGGATTCAACAGGGGAAAGGCACAGGGGCAGCACGCCGCTGAGAGCTGGCCACCAGAGCACGTGCCTAAGTCCTAACCCGGGTAGAGCCTCTGTCCTATAGAGTGGCCTCATGGAAGAGGTCCTGGATGTGTGAGCCTCATCATGAAATAGTTGACCTCAGTTGTTTATTATTAGCATTCATATTCAGATCTGGGGTGTCAAAGAGAAGCAGATCTGTGTGGGGTGTTGGATAGGATCCCAGTACCAAGGAAAAGCCTTCAAGGTGTCACGTGACCATCCCTCTCTCGGGTCCTTGTTCAGAGCAGGAGCAAGCGACTGATTGTCACTCAGAGGCAATAGTGCCGCCTCTACTCCTTCCCTCGGTCCCCTCCCTCTGTGCTGTGCCTCCACACTGGAAATTTCTGCCATCTGAATACTCCGATTAAGCTGTCTGCAGCCCGCTGCCGGTAAAGTGAGAGCATATTGCCCGGGAGAAGTGAGTGAATGAATCGACTGGCAGCCATAGTGTGTGGGCACAGGCAGCTGCGGGGGATGGCCACGCTTGGAAGGGGGAGGTCAGGGACTGAGGGCCTGGGACTGAGGATGGGAGGCTGCTGAGGAGGGAGGGAGGGCGGGGCCTGGGCCTGCAGCCAGCAGCCCAGTGTAGGGTGCTCAGGCCCCTGGTGACAGCTAAAACAGTGTGCTGCTAAGGGCAAAGGACAGAACGTGTTAGAAACAGACTTACCTACTTTACAGTTTTGTTCAGAGCCAGCCAGCCCTGTATTTAACTTTCCCAGAGATGAACCTGTCAGCAAACCTGGGAAGAGCTGTTTGTTATTTGCTGGGGTTTGCAAAAGCCCAGGTGGTTGCAGCTGGACCTTCTGCCCTGCACATCACCTCCCTCCTGGGTGCTCAGGTGAGACCTGCAGTCAGGGCAGCTGGAGCCCTGAGTTTCTGACTCAAGGTTAGGAAGGACCAGGCAGAATTTCCCTGTCTAGACCGTCTGGGCGATTCAGCACATTCTTGCAGATACAAAGGCCTCTGTGGTTACTACCTTTTAGGACATGTTTAGACCTCAGTGAGCCTTGCACTGTTTAGAATTCTACTAATTTATTTCCTTACATTTTCATTTAAGTTTTTTAAAGGGGGAAGAGAAGAAACCACTTGCCAGCATCTCATGCTATAAGCAAGTGGAGCTGGATTCCTTGGGCTCCCTTAAAATTCCCCTTTGAAGGACCTTCAACTCCCCAACGAGAGTCCCAATGCCTTACACTTTTTACTTTAAAGACTGGCCCTCCAGAAAAGTTCCAAGAATCTAAAACAAAACAAATAAAACAAAACCAAAAAATGAAGTGGCCGGCCTGGGATGTGGGCCTGACTGTGCCATTTCTGAGCTGTGCACACCGTTGGAGCTAGCTGGCCTCCATGAGCTCAGTGTTCCCGTGTATAAAAATAATAGGGTCACCCACGTGCACTCTGAGGTTTTAAATCACTGACCATTTCCACATACAGAGGTCTGTACTCACGTGTATCAAAAAGAGCTTCTGGAACCATGTAGTCCCTTCAATTCAAAGCATCCAAAATCCATAGAACAGCACCTGAAATATCTTCTTTACCAGCATATAATTTACATAATCTTTGCACGTCTTCTAATCACTCTAATACGAAATCTAAAAATATAGGAGCTACTAAGCCACACTCAGGGAGAGACCCAGCTGCCATCCCTTCACAAACACACAGGAAAGAAGGGAATGAAAACAAAAGAAGGAGGTTTATAAATCTCTTTTGAAGGTTGCTTGCAAAAGGGAAAACGGATGCAAGAGAATTTTTCACTAACCTAACTCTAAAGAAAGACTTGAACAAATGGCCGCTTCCCCCACAGAGCAGAGATGTAAAAAGTTTTGCCACGTCTTTACTCCTGTATCATGAGAACAGGCAGCATGCTCGCAGCCACGGGCAGCAGACCAAGGAAGATGCTTTGTGCATTTTTTCCCCATTCCTGGTCTAGCTTCCGAGTGTGCTTAATGATACACAGCTCTCCCCAATTAGTTGTATATAAAGTATAAATATAGACCGCCTGGGATCCATGTGATGACCCTCTGCGTGTGACAGGAAAAAATGCTGTACCAAACTGCAAGTAAAAGTTGCAGGGAGTCTTGCCTAATGGGACAGGCCAATGTTTCAGCCACGGCTTTGATTACATGACGTCTTGAGGACAAAAGCTGTATCTTAATGGGTCTTCCCTCCAGGAAGGCCTGATTGAGTCAGGGGAAAATAAAAATTGATCACACTTATTTCTGTACATAACTTGATAGTATTAACTGGCAGCTCCAGGGATGAATCTAAAATAGGTTCCACACATAATTGGAACGAAGTGGACGGCCCCTTTGCCTATGTAATAATTGGTTCTCTGTTTCTTATAATTGCTATGCATGTGAACGTCCTGGACCACAGTGCCGGAGGCATCTGCTCTCTAAACTCATTTCTGACCCTCGAAGCAGGTTTGGTTGAGGCAGCAGCAGGCGCAGCTGGAAGAGCCTGGTGGCTGCCTCTAGGAATAGCAGCGTGAAGCGCGCAGTCCAGTTCCTTCATTAACATTCTGAGTTTAAGGTAGTGGGTTGGCAGTGTTTAGTCAAAGAAACCCTTCTCTGGCAAAGCCTAATGCAGAAACCCGATACCTCAAACAGAAACGTGAAGTGAAGATGCTGTGGTCGTGGGGTATGGGGAGAATGACTGGGGGGACGTGCACGCTACTTAAAACACGTTGGTTCTGTAGTGATACCTCGGAAGTCCCCGAGATGCTGCAGAACAGTTTGAGAACCTCTGATTGGATGAGTTTGTCACATTCTATATACGATACTTTGTGGCTGCAACTGTCCTTGCCTTGCTATTGTTAGAAAGCTGAGAACTAACCAGTTTACATTTTGACTTAATAAGCCCATTAGAACACACACGCACACACGTATATACTCATACAAAAGCAACATTTTAATGATGATTTTCAGCGGGAACCATTCAAAAGCTCAAATTTGAATTTTTCTTAAGCACAAATGGGAGGCAGGGCAGGGGTGCAATTACAACGCAGTGATGTGTCAAAGCTGGCTCCCACGCAGGCTAATGAGGGCCTTTTGTTACATTTCCAGGAATTTCCTGAGACAATTGTTCAACACAGCATTATTAAAAATTAAACCATGGACCCAGCAATTTCACTCTTTGGTATTTACCCAAATGAGTTGAAAACTTAGGTCCACACAGAAACCTGCACGTGGATGTTTATAGCGGCTTTATTCATACTTGCCCAAATTTGGAAGCAACCAGATATCCTTCAGTGGGTGAATAAACGGTGGCCCACACGGCAATGAGATACGACTAGGCACTAAAGAGTAATGAGTCGAGCCACAAAAAGACTTGAAGGAAACTTGAATGCGTGTTACTGGGTGAGAGAAGCCAATCTGAAAAGGCCGTAGCTACTGTATGACCCTCTGGAAAAAAGGAAAATTATAGAGATAGTAAAAAGATCAGTGGTTGCCAGGGATTGGGGGAGGAAGGGATGAAGAGGCAGATCACAGAAGCTTTTTAGGGCAGTGAACCTATCTTGTGTGGTACTATAATGGTGGATACATGTCATGAACTGCACAACCCCAAGAATGAACCCTAAAGTGGATTATAGCCTTAGGGTGACGGTCAGTTGTAGCAAACATACCACATGGTGTAAGAGATGGATAGTGGGTGGGGGTGGGGGTTGCAGGGAGCTTATAGGAACTTTTTACACTTTCTGCTCAATTTTTCTTTGACTCTAAAACTACTGTAAAAAATGAAGTCTACTAAAAATTAAACTATAGAAATTTAATGTGATACACATGATATTAAAAGCAAAATTCATCACTTCCTCACTATTTTATTCTATGTTACTATTCTATGCTCTTAAGCTTATTTATAATATTGTATGCACAGAGTGGAATTGTCATACGAGGACGTGTCACTGTGCTACTCTTCCGAACTCTGTGTTAAATGACCTCAGCTGGTAGCCTGAAACCAAGTGGGCTATAGTGAAAGTGTCTAAATCATGGGCAGGCAAGCCTGACTTCCCCAGAGCGCAGGTTATTAAACCGCCTGTTACAAACCACAAATAGTGGGTGCAGGTATTGGGCTCACATTTCAGGATCAGTAACACACACATCCATTGGAGGATGCGGACCAAAGTATAGCTTTGGAAACAGATTGCAGAAACACAGATCTTCACATTCGATTAAACTAAACATTGTACTGTGAAGTCATCCATCCAAAGACCGCTTTAGAATGGTTCTAAGAATTCCCTCTTCGGAAAGCCAGGAAACTCCAACCCATCCGACAAATTAAAGCACTCAAATTTGAAGAAGACAAATGTGCCTCAGGAGTAGCTCTCTTGCTATCAGAATTACTGGGATTGTGTTCTGAGTGATAAATCCTAACGGCCAAACTGTTTACTGCAATTAAGTCTATCAGCATGGTTTTCTCCCGACGAAAATAAAGTTTGGTGTAGTACATCTTTAGCAAAAGGAGTCTCTCATCTCCCTTAAACTGTAAATCTATGAGTCACTAAGCCTTCTCTTCAAAAGGTGATTTTCCTCCCTCAAGAATACAAAGAATTAAAAAAAAAATCAAATGAATATTGCCCACGAGAGAGAAGCTGGTTACAGGCATGATTATTTCATTCCAACACTATTATGTCCTGCTACATCTCATCAAGAATATCTAAGTATGTCTGAAAAATGAGTTGATCTTTCACCAGTCTTTGCTTCCATCAATAAACTATGCGATTCTGAAATGGATTTCAATTTGTCAATGCCCCACTCAACCCTGTATGGTGCTGCTACTGTGCAAATTGAATATGGAGGAGCAGCTGGGGTACAGCAGCAGTCTTGGGTCTAATTGACGTTAGCACAATTGTCTCTTTTTAGCCCAACGACTCTTGGCCTTATCTGCCCATCACAGGATGGGGAAAGAGGACCCCAACCCCAGAGATTCTGATTTAATTGGTCTTAAGAGGGGTGAGGGCATCAATGAGTTTTGAAAGCTTCCCAGGTGATTGTAATGTATAGCCAGGACTAAGATGCATCATTTGAACCTATATAGAAATCATTCAAAGCTGTTGATGTGAATTCGCTATTTTTCCACCAGACACATGGGGGGAACAGATCAAGTCAAATGTCCTCATCCTTGATGATGATAAGATTTCAGCATTTTTAGTTAAAGAAAACTGGAGTGACTCAGCAGCAGTATCTGATAAAATCACTTTGTTTGCTGGGCAATTTCCAGTGTTAAAAGGTGTGTCCTACAAAGTTAGTTCAGATACATCCCACTGTGGGTCAAATTCTGCAGCCAGGGAGGTCAAGGCCACAGCACCACCAACTTCCAGGCTGCCCTGGTGTGCTTCCTTCTGCTTGTTCTCCTGGCACCACCCTGCATCTGACCCATTTTCTAAACCAGATCGCTCAGTTTCCTACCAATTCTGTGAGCCCTATATCTTTGCAAAAAAAAAAAAAAAAATTCCCCCCACCCTTTTGCCTAAAATAGCCAGAAACACTTTTTGTTCCTAATGAAAGTGTCATAACTGGTACGTTGTCCTGCCCTTACAGGAAACAAAAACAGTGACCAGTTTTCATAAACATTTCTGAGCCTAAGAACATAAAAATTCAAGAATGAAAAAACTGGGAGAATTTCCCCAAATACATATATATGTAATATATATAATATAATATGCATTTATATTTATAAATAAATTTATATATATACATATATGTGTTGCTAAGTATATACAAAAATAAATGGAATAGAACAGAAAATCGGAAAACAGACTCATGCATATGAAAACTTCTGATATACCTGAGATGACATTATACTTCATACATTGAGTAGGATAGGCTACTCAGTAAATAGCACTTGGAAAAGTCAATTTTCAGTGTAGAGGAAAAGCCGATTACTTTCTGAGGTATTAAAAATCTAAGTGCAAAAACAAAACTTTAAACCATTTGGAAGAAAATATAGGAAAATAACCTTACCCCATCAAGATAGGACAGTGATGTGTGTGTGTGTGTGTGCGCGCACGCGTTTTTCAAGACAGTCTCATTCTATTGAATTGGCTGAAGTGCAGTGACATAATCATAGCTCACTACAACCTCAAACACCTAGGCTCAAACAATCCTCCTACCTCAGCCTCCTGAGTAGCTGGGATTACAGGCCCATGCCATTGTGCCTAGCTAGTTTTTCCATTTTTTGTAGCGGCAGGGTCTTGCTCTTGCTCAGGCTGGTCTTGAACTCCTGGCTTCAGGTATCCTCCCGGCTCAATCTTCCAGGTACTAGGATTACAGGATTGAGTCAACTCATGCCCTGGGCCAGAAAGGATATTTTTAAATGAAATGTAAACTCACCCAAAACTAAAAGAAAAAGACCAAGTATTTATGATCAGGTGAAAATTTTCATATGACAAGACACCATAAACAACGTGAGAAAACAAGGCACAAGTTAGGGAAAGTTTTTTGATTCCTAATGCCAGAAAAGGATTAGAACCTAGTATATACAAAGCCAATAAGCTATCTTCTGCATAAATAACTTAAAAAGAAAAAAAACAAAAAACCTCAAACCAGTAAGCTATAAACAGGCCATTAGGAAAATGGGCAAGGAATGAAGATGAACAAGTCACAAAATTGAAAAACTGAATGGCCAATAAAATACATGAAAACATGATTATGCACTATTAATAAGGAAAGTGAGTTATTTTATTTTGCAGTCAAAAGTATTGACAAAAACATAGAATAATGGAAACTCTCAAGCTGCTGGCAGAAGTGTAAATTGGCTCAATGATTTTGAAAAGCTATCTGGAAGTATTAGGTCGGGGGGAGGATGTGCATATATGCTCCAACCCAGGGTGTTGCTTGAATGGTTCTATCCTAGAAAAACTCACACCTCTCCAGGATGGGGAACATATATAGGTAGTTACTATAGCATTGCTTATGTCAGAAAAAGAAGAAAAAATCAAATGTCTATTAATAATAAATGGATAAATTATAGTACATTTGTATGGTAGAATGTTATACATATTATAAAGGAGTGAACATTTTGACATCATTATTGTCAAAATGTGATGTCAAGTGGGAGAAAAATAAGTTGCAAAATCACATCAGTTCAGTTGATACAATTTTAAAAAAATTACTCCCAAACAATATTCTCTATAGAAGTACCAAAACAGAATCAGGAAGGACATTCACTAACATCTACATAGTGGTTACCCATAGCGAGGGAAGGGGGGAGATGAGATTAGGAAGCCAAAGGCAATTTGATTATATCTGTAGTTTCCATTCCTTAAAAAAATATCTAAATCTAACACACTAAATCTAGGTAATGGTATGGTGGGCTTATATTATTTTCTGTACTTGTAGGTCATATTTTAAATATTTTTGTTAATGAAAGTCTTAACCTGGATTTCTCTCCTTACAACTAAGAGGCTGCTTTGAAAGTTTTTTGCCACCTGAACATGGAATTATTTCAATTACCTGCCCTGTGGATCTTCACACTGTATGTTATCTCTAGCTTCAGTCATGAGGCCGCAGACCACAGCTGGTGATAAACCCTGGCCCTCCTGGCACAGCAGCAGAAGAGAGTGGTATAATTGCTAGCCTTTTCTCCTCTGCTCATCCTGGTAGTCAACAATGTGTGTCTGCGTCCCCTGGAGCCTGTTGCTACTCATTGTCTGTGGGCCTTTGCTCTGCCCCTCTGTCTCATCCCACCACACTCACAGCTTGATGGGTTTTCTGTTTCTTTCTTTCTTGAGACAAGTTCTGACTCTGTTGCCCACCCTCTACCTAGCTCACTGCGACATCAAACTGCAGGACTCACAACTCAATGTTCGCCAGCTCACGCTTGTGCAGTTAGTTGGCACTTACTGATTTTCTATTAGTCTACAGTTGCTCTCACTGCTCTGGAGCCTCTTCCTTGGCCTCTTGCTTTCCCTCCCACCAACGTAATGAACTTCCTGTTTTATGACCCTGGATACTACGAAGAGTGTTAATATCAGGGTAGAGAAGGCCTATCTGTGTCACACCCTCGCCTTTCCCAACCTCCCCTCTGCAGGTCAAGTCACCTGTTCACAATATTCCTCCAAGATGTCCATCTAGCCACGTGTGTCCCTCTCATTGTTGTGAACTACAGTACATCGCTATCCGTCTTTATATATCATTTTAGTGTCACACTACAGTGCCAATCAAAAAATAATCATTTTGAGGGGGGTGACAGGTAGTAGAAATAGCTTTAGTAAAAGGAAAATAAAAATCACACATTTTGCTGTATAAATGTCTAGATTTTTTTTTTTTAATTTTAGAGACAGAGCCTCACTTTATCACCCTTGGTAGAGTACTATGGCTTCACAGCTCACAGCAACCTCCAGCTCCTGAGCTTAGGTGATTCTCTTGCCTCAGCCTCCAGAGCAGCTGGGACTACAGGCGTCCGCCACAACGCCCGGCTATTTTTTGTTGCAGTTTGGCTGGGGCTGGGTTCAAACCCGCTACCCTCGGTATATGGGGCTGGCGCCCTACTCACTGAGTCACAGCACTGCCCACATGTCTAGATTTTTTATCACACTTTTTTCTCAATGAAAATTAGAGTGTACAGTATACAAACTCGCCTTTTCCCTTAATAACTTATGCCTGGGTCTTTCTCAGGTCTCGAGCTGGAGCCCAGCAGCCCTTGCGTGCTCCAGCAGCGGGAGGTTCCCAAGATGGCGGCACGTGCACCTGTTACCTCTTGTTATAGCTGCCCCAGTATCTTTGCCTGATTAGGGGCAACCACTCCGGCTGTGGCCACAGGAGGCCTGCTCCTCGGAAACAGAATGTGCTTGCATTTACACATGCCACTCCAGGCAAATGAGGTGGGTGGGAGGCAGCGTTCTCTGTTATTAAAAAGCATCTACACAGTGTCCTCATCTTTATTTCTTGTCCCATGGAGCTTGAAACATTTACTCCCTGGCCCTCAACAGAAAAAGTTTGCCCATTTCTAGAATATCCTCCAGAAACATTGTGTAAGAAGGAAATGAGCAGTCCTTTTAAAATTCTGCAAAATTTGTCTCAGGTTACAAAATCAACACCCATAA
>CAUYTI010082796.1:0-13805 GCA_963575145.1 Galago senegalensis
GTGGCTATTTTGCCAGGATATGAGTTTTATATTATTTTTGTTAATTTTATAATGTTTAACTTTAATAATAATAAATAATTGTTGAGAACTGATTATTAAGAACTGCTTATCAAAGTTCGCATTGTTGATCAGTTGTTAGAATTCGACCACCGTTGTTTGGACTTAATGAACAAGGGCATTTTTTAGCATTGGCAACCACGAAAACATTTTGTAACTGTTTCTCAGACGATACACATTGTACTGTGCTAAACAAGTGATATCAACAAATCAGCTATTCAGATAATTTAGGTAAGTAATTTATTTATTTCATGAATTTAGCAGACAGTACTTGTATTATTTATATTTTATAGTGGCAGCAAAAAGTCTAGTGCCAGCCTTGAAAGTGACACTACTTACAAGGTATCATTATTAAAAATATATATTGATAAGGAAAAGGTTAAATCTTGGGCATCAGCAAAAATCACAATAGAGAACAAATGGTTGGAAATATTTCATCATTTTGAAACAAACCATGTTCCATACAATAATGCACTAAAAATTGTGGGATATGCACTGTCCTTACCGGGAACTAATGCTGCAACTAAACGCGTTTTTCCTACAGTAAATAAAGTGTGGACATCAGAAAAATCATAATTAAGTGTTGAGAGTTTGAAAGTCATTTTATGTGCGAAATATAATAAATATATGTGAAAATATAACAAATTCTTATGAAAAATTTCATGACCTTTTAAACAATGACAGCAATCTACTAAAAAAATTCACTCAAATGAGAAATATGCCAAAGAATAAAATAATACTATACATAATTTTTAAAAATGTATTATATTTGTAAATTGTACTTATGTTAAAATTTAAAAAAATATATTGCAATACTATTTTTGCATTCTATGAAAATTTTTGTTGCTCCATATAAACCAAATTTTTAATTAAGAACCCCCTCCCATCCCACCCCCATCCCATGGTGTCCCGCTTTACCAATGTTAAAATCTGGTCACCTTAAAATATGACAGTGTATGGCTGGGTGTGGTGGCACATGCCTGTAATCCTAGCACTCTGGGAGACTGAGGCAAGTGGCTTGCCTGAGCTCCGGAGTTTGAGACCAGCCTAAGCAACAGTGAGATCCTGTCTCTACTAAAAATAGAAAAACTAGCCAGGCTCATGGCAGGCACCTGTAGTCCCAGCTACTAGGGAGGCTGAGGCAAGGGGATCGCTTGAGCCCAACAGTTTAAGGTTGCTGTGAGCTGTGACGCCATAGTGGCACTCTACCAAGAGAGACAAAGTGAGTCGAAAGAAAGAAAGAAAGAAAGAAAGAAAGAAAGAAAGAAAGAAAGAAAGAAAGAAAGAAAGAAAGACAGACAGACAGACGGGTGGGCAGGCAGGCAGAAAGGAAAGAAAGAAAGAAAATATGATGGTTTGTCAAGTATACCATTGGCAAGAACCAATGACATTAGCATAATACTAATTCCACAAGGCTAATTGCATCACATATGAGAGAGCCAGAAAGGAGATGTGAAAAATATACACATTGGCTACAAGCAGATTGTTTTATTTAGCACCCTGTCATCTCATTTGATTTTCCAGTGTGTGTCAACATGACTACTAATTTGTAATATAATAGAAATATCAAGCACCGTTTCATTTTATATATCAACATAATTTGCAGTTAGTTGTAAATTAAAGTGTAGCAGATCTGTTTTTTTCTTTTGGCAATATTGTCATGACTTTGAACTGAATTTTGGTTAGGAAATTGCAGTGCAGTTTTTCAGAAAGTGCATAATCAGATAGGAAAATTTCAAATGTGCAATAATTATAGCATTTTAATGGAACTAAGTTCAAATTGCCCTTAAGTTGATCATTTTAGAAGGCTACAAAAAAATAAGAATAAGGTGAAATATATGGAAAAGAGTGAGTAGTATTAATAATATTGGAGAAAGCATCAACTCTAATCAGCTGACTGACTTTATTTGCACCTTGTTTAAAAGAAAAGGCATGAGGGCCAAGCATGGTGGTTCATGCCTATAATCCTAGCTTTCTGGGAGGCCAAGGAAGGTGGATTGATTGAGCTCAGGAGTTTGAGACCAGCCTGAGCAAGAATGAGAGCCCATCACTACTAAAAATAGAACAACTAGCTGGATGTAGTGGTGCACACCTGTAATCCCAGCTACTCGGGAGCCTGAGGCAAGAAGATTGCTCAAGCCCAAGAATTTGAGGTTGCTGTGAACTATGATGATGCACTCTATAGCCAGGATGATAGAGTGAGACTATGTCTTTAAAAAAAAAAAAGAAAAGGAAAGGTATGATATTTTCTTTTTTAAAATATGATTTTATTAGGGCAGGTGCAGTGGCTCATGCCTCTAATCCCAGCACTCTAGGGATGCTGAGGCAGGTGGATTGCCCGAGCTCAGGAGATGGAGACCAGCCTGAGCTAGAGCAAGAGCCCATCTCTACTAAAAATAGAAAAATTAGCTAGGCGCTGTGGCAGGTGCCTGTAGTCCTAGCTACTTGGGAGACTGAGGCAAGGAGATTGCTTGAGCCCGAGAGTATGAAGTTACTATGAGCTATGACCCCACAGCACTCTACTCAGGGCAACAGAGTAAGACTCTGTCTCAATAAATAAATAAATGTAAATGAATAAAATAAAATATGGTTTTATCAAATGAGCAAAACCCCCAAATGGTGTATACATCAATGTATTATAATGATGTTCTTGCAAATGAAAGCTTAAAACCAACAAAATTTAAAATATACTTGGAAACATGACATGCTGAGTTAGTCTCTTGAATATTTTCCAAAAACGAAAATGTGTATAATGTGATAGGCAAATATTCTGAGTCACGATGTGGCTGTCAGTGAGAAAGGCTTACTATTGTGGTTGGTTACACATTATGTGCCAAAGAGAAGATTGCTCACATGGTTTCTGGAAAAAAAAAAAACCCAACAACTATTCTCCTGGCATGTAGTTTGGTGTGTACAGCTTTTGCAGTATATAAACCAATAAAAATGTCTTAGCAATAGTATAATTTCTCCTTGAACCTGTATTGTTGCAGAATGTTAGAAACAATACTTATTATGCTATCACAATCTGGTATTGATTTTACAATCTATGGTGAGAAAGTCAAGTTGAAAGTTGCGTGATACTTAGTTTATGCCTCATCTTACTGGTAAGACTGTTTTCATCTCACTATGTTGTTTAGTTCGTCACCTCCCAGAAAACTGAATTACAAGTAGTTAGAAAATTGACAATTGCAATTTGGTCACTATAAATTAGTCCAGAAAAATATAAAGGCATTATATGAGAGTAACAAAAATTACTGAAAATATAACTAAGTTCTGTTAAAACTGTTAGAAAGGTCAAAGAATAATGCTATATAATGCTTTTATGTTGTAAATCTTCAAAGAACTGCTGAAATTCATATGTATGTTGGTGTGGGAGAAAGTCAATTTCTTTTTATTTTTTTATTTTTTTGAGACAGAGCCTCAAGCTGTCCCCCTGGGTAGAGTGCTGTGGCATCACAGCTCACAGCAACCTCCAACTCCTGGACTCAAGCGATTCTTCTGCCTCTGCCTCCCAAGTGGCTGGGACTACAGGTGTCCGCCACAATGCCTGGCTATCTTTTGGTTGCAGCCAGCATTGTTGTTTGGTGGACCCGGGCTGGATTCAAACCCACCAGTTTAGGTGTATGTGGCTGGTGCCTTAGCTGCTTGAACCACAGGCGCCAAGCCGAAAGTCAGTTTCTTAAAAACAAATCTTCATGGATTAGAGCTAAGACCATACCATTTACTATCATATCAAAGTTGATTCCCTAAAGAAAATTCCAAAGCAAATTATAAGAATACAAGAATAAAATTACTATTTTTCTAGCTGAAAGACAATCTCAATTGGAAAATATTGCCAAAGTTGTGTTTTGAGTAACAATATTGGCTGATCCAGCTGATTTTTTTTTTTTTTTACTTTCTCAGTAGAGTTAAAAACTTTGCGGAAAACTGCTCTCACATGGCAAGCCTGTTCAAGCATTCCAAATGACATTACCGCTATGACACGCGAGATTTCAACATAGTATGTGCCACCGGATCTGTGGTTCTCTAATGTGGTCACTATTATGGCAGTATCCACATCTCAAGGGACTGGTGAAACTCCAGCCCCAACCCAAACCTTCTGAATCAGAAATTCTGGATGGGGCCCAGCAATCTGATTTAACAAGCCCTCCCGGTGATTCTACTCTTGATCTTAGCCAAATCCCAAGTAGCTAGGGTTACAGGCACCTGGCTACTTTTTCCTATTTTTAGTAGTCTTCCAAATAGCTGGGACTACAGGTGCCTGCCATGAGAGGCTAGCTAAGTTATTTTTCTCTTTTTATTAGAAAAGGGGTTTTGTTCTTCCTTGGGCTAGCCTCCAACTCCTCAGCTCAAGGCCTCCCACAATGCAGGATTAGAGGTTTAAGCCACCTCACCGGGCCTTTTTTTTTTTTTTTTTTTGAGACAGAGTCTCACTTTGTTGTCCTGGGTTGAGTGCTATGGCATCATAGCTCACAGCAACCTCAAACTCTTGGGCTCAACCCATCCTTTTGCCTCAGCCTCCCATGGAGTAGCTGGTCCTACAGACGCCTGCCATGATGTCTGGCTAATTTTTTCTATTTTTAGTAGAGTCTGAGTATCACTTTTGCTCAGCCTGGTCTGGAACTCCTGAGCTTAAGTAATCCATCTGTCTCGGCCTCCCAGAGGCTAGGGAGGGTATGAGCCACCACACACAGCCATTAAGCTCATTTTATTCTTTGGTATTTTAAATATGTTCATTTTTTTTTTTTGAGACAGAGCCTCAAGCTCTCCCCCTGGGTAGAGTGCCGGGGCATCACAGCTCACAGCAACCTACAACTCCTGGGCTCAAGCGAGTCTCCTGCCTCAGCCTCCCAAGTAGCTGGGACCACAGGTGCCGGCCACAAGGCCTGGCTGTTTTTTGATTGCAGCCGTCATTGTTGTTTGGCAGGCCGGGCTGGATTTGAACCCGCCACCTTAGGTGTATGTGGCTGGCGCCTTAGCCGCTTGAGCCACAGGCGCCGAACCATCATTGTTGTTTGGCGGGTCCGGGCTGGGGGTTCGAACCCGCCACCTTAGGTGTACGTGGCTGGCGCCTTAGCCGGTTGAGCTATAGGCGCCGAGCCAATATGTTCATTTTTAAAAAATAAAATAAAGGGCTGCACCCATAGCTCAGTGAGTAGGGCACCAGCCACATACACTGAAGCTGATGGGTTCGAACTCAGCCTGGGCCTGCAAAACAATGACAACTACCACACACACACACACACACACAAATAGCGGAGTGTTGTGACAAGCACCTGTTGTCCCAGCTACTTGGGAGGCTGAAGCAAGAGAATCACTTGAGCCCAAGAGTTTGAGGTTGCTGTGAGCTGTGACACCATGGCACTCTAACCAGGGTGACAGCCTGAGAACTTGTCTCAAAAAAATAAAAATATAGGCTCGGCGCCTGTAGCACAAGTGGCTAAGGTGCCAGCCACATACACCTAAGGTGGCGGGTTCGCATCCAGCCCAGGCCCGCCAAACAACAATGACGGCTGCAACCAAAAAACAGCTGGGCATTGTGGCAGGTGCCTGTGGTCCCAGCTACTTGGGAGGCGGAAGCAGGAGACTCGCTTGAGCCCAGGAGTTGGAGGTTGCTGTGAGCTGTGATGCTACGGCACTCTACCCAGGGGGACAGCTTGAGGCTCTATCTCAATAAATAAATAAATAAATAAATAAATAAAAGATAAACAAATATATATTAATAAAAATAAAAGGATTTGTTCTGTACAGTTTGAATTCAGTCAAAAGGTTGCACTTAAGGACCTGCAAGACCACATGTGGCCTTAAGGCTGCAAGTTCCCCACCCCTGGGTTAGAGTAATTGGTTTAGGTTTTATGACAAGCTTTGGTGGGGAAAGAAGTTCTGGTTTTGGCTTGGCGCCTGTGGCTCAAGCAGCTAAGTCGCCAGCCACATACACCTGAGCTGGCAGGTTCAAATCCAGCCCGGGCCCGCCAAACAACAATGATGAATGCAACCAAAAAATAGCTGGGTGTTGTGGTGGGCGCCTATAGTCCCAGCTACTTGGGAGGCAGAGGCAGGAGACTCGCTTGAGCCCAGGAGTTGGAGGTTGCTGTGAGCTGTGATGCCCCAGTACTCTACCCAGGGGGAGAGCTTGAGGCTCTGTCTCAAAAAAAAAAAAAAAAAATTCTGGTTTCTGTGATGCACGTTGGGGAGGAGAAATTCTAGTTTTTACAGCTAGCCATAGGGAGACTGAGAAGGCAGAGATGGGAGGGCAGCAGAAAGTCAGAGCTGTTCTGAGTCTGTCATTTTAGGGACTTATTTTCTGAGACCCCTGCACTTACTAGCAGTGAGAAGGAGTGAACTACTGATATACCGACAACACGGATGAGTCTCAGAAACATGATAAATGAAAGAAGTGGAACACAAAAGACCATCTCCCGTCTGCTTCCATTTGTGTGAAGTTCTAAAACAGTCAAAATGTATGTTGTGAAAATTAGAGGAGTGGTGAGTTGGGGGGCTAAGAGTTGACTGGGAAGAGGCATGAGGGAATTTTCTGGAGCAATGAAAATATTCCTTATCCATTGGGTATTGATTAATTTGGGGTGTTGGTTACAATAGGTATATACAAATGTCAAAAGTCATCAAATTATACACTTGAGATCTATGCATCTAATCTTATCAATTGATACCCTAGTAAAACCAAGGGAAAATAGAACAACAACAGTAATGGATTGTAACATATTAAATAAAAAAGAATCCATGAGTCCATAGTGATAGTCTAGATAAGAGGTGGCAAACACTTTTGGGAGGGATATCATCTAATAAAGGGGTAAGTGATGACAGAATTAGAAAATTACCATTTAGCAACCACAAGCAGAACAATCCAGGCAGGGATCATGAAAGAATGCTAAAAACTGCTGGGTTAAAAGTGGTTGGGGAACAAGATATTCTCAGTCTTAAAGGTCACAGATTATTTATCAACTACAAAGGAGAAGATGTGCCTTTCCAGTGAAGACACATTAACCAAGAGATCAAACTTAGCATCATCAAGAATGGGATGAATTGGCTCGGTGCCTGTGGCTCAAGCAGCTAAGGCGCCAGCCACGTACACCTAAGGTGGAGGGTTCGAATCCCCAGCCCGGGCCGCCAAACAACAATGATGGCTGCAACCAAAAAATAGCCAGGTGTTGTGGCGGGCGCCTGTGGTCCCAGCTACTTGGGAGGCAGAGGCAGGAGACTTGCTTGAGTCCAAGAGTTGGAGGTAGCTGTGAGCTTTGATGCTACAGCACTCTACCCAGGGGGGACAGCTTGAGGCTCTGTCTCAAAAAAAAAAAAAAAAGAATGGAATGAATTTGTATTACTTCCTCTTGATGTGAAGCAATTCAAAAAAAACACCATCACCTAGGTAGTATTCTTGCCAAAAAAGTTTAATCCTGGGAAAACAAAAGAGCAGATCCACATGGTAGGGCATTCAGTACAATTGGCCTGGACTCCCCAAAACTGTCAATATCCTGAAAGACAAAGAGGATGAGAGATTCTTCTAGATCAGTGGTTTTCAACCTTCCTAATGCCGTGACCCTTTAATAGAGGTGCTCATATTGTGGTGATCCCCAACCATAAAATTATTTTTGTTGCTACTTCATAACTGTGATTTGCCACTGTTATGAATCATAATGTGTTTTCCGATGGTCTTAGGAGACCCCTGTGATAGGGTCATTCAACCCCCAAAGGGGTCGAGACTCACATGTTGAGAACTGCTGTTCTAGATTAAAAGATAGCAAAAAAGACACAGTCTTCAAATGCAATGCATGGTCCTTGGTTAAATCCTGAATTGTGGAGGGCCGTTAAGGGACATTTTGGGGTGACTTCAGATATTTGAATATGGATCATAAGATAATATTAGATCATCATTATATTTCTTGGGTGTGATAGTGTTGTAGTAGAGCATGTCCTTTTTCTTAAGAGGTACGTACTGAAATGTTAAGGTGACGTGTCATGATATCTATAATTTATTTTCAAGTGGGTTATCAAAAAACTGTTCTATATATACCTTTCCATATATCAATATATGCATGTATACCTGTCACTCTCTATATTCATTCTTCATATGTACAAATACACATATATTTGAGACAAAGACTTGTTCTATCGCCCAGGCTGGAGCACAGCGGCATGATCATAGCTCACTGCAGCCTCCAACTCCTAGGCTCAAGTGATCCTCCTGCTTTGGCATCCCAGGTACCATGCCCAGCTAATCTTTTTTTCAATTTCAATTTTGGAGAGATAGGGCCTCCGCTATGTGACCCAAGCTGGGTCTCAAACTCCTGGCATCAAGTGATCCTCAGCTTCCCAAAGTGCCGAGGCTACAGGTATGATCCACCATGCCTGGTTTATGTATATTGAGAGAGAGAGAAAGAAAACATAATGATAATAAGTGGTGAGTCGAAGCACAGGGCATACCAGTGTTCATAATATTATTCTTTCAATTCTGTATGTATATTTGAAAAAATTCCCAAAAAGCTGGGAGAGGAATAAGTGCAAATAAAGGGCTTGGCCAGTGGTGCAAAGGGTGGGTCTTACACATGAGTATAAGTGCCATGAGGGCAAGGACTTTTGTTTCTTTCTTTTTATTTATTTTAATTTATTTTATTTATTTATTATTTTTTTGAGTCTCACTATGTTACCCTCAGTACAGTGCCATGGCATCACAGCTCACAGCAACCTCAAATTCTTGGGCTTAAGCAATTCTTTTGCCTCAGCCTCCCAAATAGCTGGGACTACAGGCACCCACCACAATGCCCGGCTATTTTTCTGTGGCAATTGTCACTGTTGTTTAGCACCCCCACCAACCTTGGTGTATGTGGCCAGTGTCCTTTCTTTCTCTCTCTCTTTCTCTTTCTTTTCTTTCGTCTTGCTTTGTTGTTCAGGCTAGAATGCAGTGGTGTCATCACAGCTCACTGCAAGGTCAAACTCCTGTCCATAAGAGATCCTCATTCCTCAGCTTCCCAAAGTGCTAGGATTACAGGCAAGATCCCCACCTAGCCCCTGTTTATTTAACACTATATCTCCAGCACTTGGGACAGTGTCTGACATGTAAGGTGATACTCAACAATCATTTTAAAGAGGGCAGTGCCTTTGGCTCAATGAGTAGGGTGCCGGCCCCATATACTGAGGGTGGTGGGTTCAAACCTGGCCCTGGCCAAACTGCAACAAGAAAATAGCTGGGCATTGTGGCAGGCACCTGTAGTTCCAGCTACTGGGGAGGCTGAGGCAAGAGAATTGCCTAAACTCAAGAGCTGTAGGTTGCTATGAGCTGTGATGCCACAGCACTCTACCAAGTGAAACTCTGTCTATAAAAAAAAATTTTTTTAAGACAAATCATCAAGAAGTTGTATGTTAGAAATGTAATGTGAGGCTCAGTGCCTGTGACTCAAGCGGCTAAGGCGCCAGCCACATACACCAGAGCTGGTGGGTTCAAATCTAGCCTGGGCCTGCCAAACAATGATGGCTGCAACCAAAAAATAGGCAGGCATTGTGGTGGGCACCTGTAGTTCCAGCTACTTGGGAGGCAGAGGCAGGAGACTCTGAGCCCAGGAGTTGGAGGTTGCTGTGAGCTGTGATGCCATGACACTCTACCCAGGGGGACAGCTTGAGAATCTGTCTCAAAAAAGAAATGTAATGTGAAAAAATATCATGGTCAAAAATGACATACAGGGTGATGGATAGTCACATGGGACAACTGTTAGTATGGCCTGGATATAAGGATACCAGTTATTTTGGCTAAAATGACTTCTCCAAGCTTAAAAAATATGATGTGAAAACATTTTCCCAGAAAATCTGTCTGCCCCAACTGAGATGAGTTTGGCAGTTCATTTACAAGAAGTAATATTCTTTGAATAACGTCATCATGTTTGCTTAAGCCATTTGGGATTATTGCGGAAAAAATAATTAGCCAGTCTGGGAGCTTCATTTTTTGTAGCGCTGACCCCAATTCACATCAATTGGCCTCTTGCGGGAAAGGTACTGCGCCCTCTGGTGGTAGGAGACACTCAGTTAGTTTCCATGGAAAAGGCCCCGGAACAGAGGTGAAGTCGCAAGTGCTTTTTTACACCAAAGTTTCTGAAAACTTATCTCTTTACATCCTACTCACGGGGTATCCTTAAGGACTGAATTTGAGGAGGTCATTTTTGAGCCAGTAAATACTTAGCTTTGGGGAATGACTGAGCCAAATTTAGGGATGAGAAGTGACATTTGCAGTTGAGACAAGCCTGAGGTAGGAAGACTTGTCTCAACTGCAAATGTTGGTGCCAAGGGAAACCTGGAGTGCCATAAAATTGTGAAATTCGTCAGAATTCTTCTCACTGTGACCAGGGTAAGAATATACACTACCACATCTGTCAGAAACAGCTCTGGGCAGAACCCCAAGCTGAGGATTATCCAGGGCTGTCTGCTTCCCAGAGACAGCTACCAATGTCCAGCTTTGTATCCCTGGAAACACCTTTTCTTTTTATTTCTTTTGTCATGAATTGCAAATATTATAAACTTATTATAATTTTTTTTTTTTTTTTTTGGCCAGGGGCAATGGCTCATGCCTCCAATTCCACTTTCAGAGGCTGAGGTGGAAGGACAGCTTGAGGCCTGGGTAATATAGTAAGACTCCCATCTCTACTAAAAATTAAAAACTCCATATTTTCCATAGCAGCTGCATTATTTGACATTCCCACCAAAATTACACAAGGGTTCTAGTTTCTCCACATCACTGACAATAGTTGTTGTTTTTTGGGTTTTAATAGTGGCTATCCTAAAAGAATGCAAGGTGTTAACTCCTTGCAGTTTTGATTTGCATTTCTCTGAGGGTGCTTAGCTGCTATAAGTTCCTTTTCATGTGTGACCATTTGTGTATCTTCTTGGAGGAAATGTCTATTCAAGCCCTTTGCCTAACCTAAAAATCTTATTATTTGTTTTCTTTCATTGTAGGAGGTCTCTATATGTTCTAGATATTAACTTCTTCTTCTTCTTTTTTTTTTTTTGAGACAGAGCCTCAAGCTGTCACCCTGGTAGATAGGGTGGCATCACAGCTCACAGCAACCTCTAAACTCCTGGGCTCAAGTGATTCTCCTGCCTCTGCCTCCCAAGTAGCTGGGACTATAGGCGCCTGCCACAACGCCCAGTTATTTTTTGGTTGCAGCCATCATTGATGTTTGGCAGGCCCAGGCTGGATTCAAACCCGCTACTTCAGGTGTATGAGGCTGGCGCCTTAGCCATTTGAGCCACAGGCACTGAGCCAGATATTAACTTCTTTTTTTTTTGAGACAGAGCCTCAAGCTGTTGCCCTGGGTAGAGTACTGTGGCATCACAGCTCACAGCAACCTCCAACTCCTGGGCTCAAGCGAGTCTTCTGCCTCCACCTCCCAAGTAGTTGGGATTACAGGCGCCTGCCACAATGCCCGGCTATTTTTTGTTTTTTGGTTGCAGCCGTTATTGTTGTTTGGCAGGCCCAGGCTGGATTCGAACCTGCTACTTCAGGTGTATGTGGCTGATGCCTTAGCCGCTTGAGCCATAGGCACTGAGCCAGATATTGACTTCTTATCAGACAGATGATTTGCAAATGTTTTCTCATTCTATAGGTTGCCTTTTCATTCTGTGGATTGTGTCCCTTGATGAGCAGAAGTTATAAAGTTTGATATAGTCCCATTTGTCTATTTTTGCTTTTGTCGCTTATGCTTTTGTTGTCATATGCAAGAAATTATTGCCAAATCCTATGTCGTGAAGATTTTTCTCTATATTTACATGTAAAAGTTTTATAGTTTTAGGTCTTCCACTTAGGTTTTTTTTTTTTTTTTTTTTTGCAGTTTTGGCCAGGGCTGGTTTCGAACCCACCACCTCTGGCATATGGGGCCGGTACCCTACTCCTTCCAGCCACAGGCACCACCCCGCTTGGGTTTTTAATACATTTTGAGTTGATTTCTGTATATGGTGTACAGTAAGAGTCTAACTTTATTCTTTTGCATGTGAATATTCAGTTTTCCCAGGGCCATTTGTTTAAAAGACCATCCTTTCCCCATTGCATTATCTTTGTTGAAGATTATTTGACCATATGAATGAGAATTTACTTCTGGGTTCTTCATTCTAGTCCATTGGTCTATATGTCCATCTTTATGCCAGTATCACACTGTTTTGATTACCATAGCTTTATAATATGTTTTATCATTAGGAAATGTGAGGCCTCTGACTTTGTTTGAGATTCTACATGAATTTTAGGTTTTTTTCCCTATTTCTTCAAAAAGTGTCATTAAGATTTTGATAGGGGCTCGGCACCTGTGGCTCAAGTGGCTAAGGCGCCAGCCACATATACCCAAGGTGGAGGGTTCAAATCCAGCCTGGGCTGACCAAACAACAATGATGGAAGCAACCAAAAAATAGCCGGGTGTTGTGGCCGGTGCCTGTGGTCCCAGCTACTTGGGAGGCAGAGGCAGGAGACTCACTTGAGCCCGGGAGTTGGAGGTTGCTGTGAACTGTGATGCCCCGGCACTATCCAGAGGGACAGCTTGAGGCTCTGTCTCCAAAAAAGAAAAATATTTTGATAGGGATTGTATTGACTCTATAAATTGCTTTGTGTAGAAGGACAGTTTAACAATATTGATTCTTTCAATTCATGAGCACAGGTTGTCTTTTCATTTGTTTGTTTCTTCTTTAATTTATTTCACTGTTTTGAATTTTCAGTGCAGAAGTCTTTCACCTCCTTGGTTAAGTTTACTCCTAAGTATTTTATTCTTTTTTATATTTTTGTAAATGGGCTTGTTTTCTTACTTTCCTTTTCTGATTCTTCACTGTTAGTGTATACAAACACAACTAATTTTTACATCTTGATTTTATATCTTGAAACTTTGTTAAATTTGCATATTAATTCTAGAAGTGTGTGTATGCATAATTTTTAGGGTCTTCTACATATGAGATCATATTACTTGCAAAAATAATTTTACTTCTTCCTTCCCAATTTGGATGCTTTTTATTTCTTTTTCTTGACTAATTGCTCTGGCTAGGACTTCCAGTGTTGCTAAAGGAGTAATTATTGAGCGAAAAGTTTGGACTTTGGGTGAGAGGGGTTGAGGGGTAAAAACCTATTTGATACAGTAAAGACTGTTCTGGTGTGGGCACATGAAAAGACTCAATGCAAGCTTTATACAAGGTATCCATGTAATAAAAACTTTTGTGGCTTGGAGCCCTAGCTCAGCAGGTAGGGTGCCAGCCACATACACTGAGGCTGGTGGGTTCAAACCCAGCTTCAGCTAGAACAACAATGAAACTACAACAACAACAGAACAACAACAAAAATAGCTGGGTGTTTGTGGCTAATGCCTGTAGTCCCAGCTACCTGGGAGGCTGAGGCAAGAGAATCCCTTAAGCCCAAGAGTTTGAGGTTGCTGTGAGCTGTGACACCACTGCACTCTACTGAGGGCAACATAGTGAGACTCTGTTTCAAAAAAAAAAAAAAGTGGCTCGGCGCCTATAGCTCAACCGGCTAAGGCGCCAGCCACGTACACCTAAGGTGGCGGGTTCAAATTCCCAGCCTGGACCCGCCAAACAACAATGACGGCTGCAACCAAAAAATAGCCGGGCACTGTGGCGGGCACCTGTGGTCCCAGCTACTTGGGAGGCAGAGGCAAGAGACTCGCTTGAGCCCAGGAGTTGGAGGTTGCTGTGAGCTGTAATGCCACAGCACTCTACCCAGGGGGACAGCTTGAGGCTCTGTCTCAAAAAAAATA
>CAUYTI010082798.1:0-44019 GCA_963575145.1 Galago senegalensis
TCTTTGTTGTAATGCGATTTTTGGTCATCTGGGAATATACCCAACAAAGGAATTGCAGGGTCAAATGGCAGGTCTATTTTTAGTTCTCTAAGTGTTCTCCAGATGTCTTTCCAAAAGGAATGTATTAGTTTACATTCCCACCAGCACTGTAGGAGAGTTCCCTTTTCTCCACATCCACGCCAGCATCTCTGGTTTTGGGATTTTGTGATATGGGCTAATCTCACTGGAGTTAAATGATACCTCAGAGTTGGGGTCACAGCTCACCTCAGCAAGGTTGAAGTGCACTCTTCAATCTTCTCTCTTGTCTCTGCTCCAAACCATCAGCTAATTTGCTAAGCTTCTGTCCTTTCAGTCTCCTTCTGGACGGGAGCTTCTGTAAAAAGCTGGCTGCAGTTCGCCATCTTGGCTCCGCCTCCCCAATTGCAGTAATTTTTACTTGTAAAGTTTTCATGGTTTACAAAATGTGATTTTATTGAAAAAGTGCTTTACCAAAATTAAGCTTGAACAGTATAAAATAAATTATTAAAATCTTCCTTAAAATGATGTCTTCATTACCCAAGGGTTTAAAGTCTCTAAGCCGATGGAGTTTCTCATCTTGTAGGACAAATTGAGATGGAGGCAAGGCCTTGCAGCATTTGACCAGATCTCTTTGTTATTTTAGCAAAACTTGGCTCTGCAGTTTCTTGTGCTCACAGACAATATTTCCCTGTACCACCTGCAAGCCTTCATCCAGCTGATCCTAAGTGTACCAAACAACTTCCTTCCCCTTAATTGCTGCCCAGTGTTCTTCCCTTTTAAATTGTAGATCAGGCTCACTTCCTTGATTTAATACCACTAATTTTCTAAACCCACCATTTAATTCTTGATTCGTCACCTTCAACACACACTAGAGCTTTTGTAAATGTGTTTATCTGGATTTTATATTTATCACTCTTAGCCTCTTTAAAGGATGACTTTCGGGTCAGTCCAAATCCTAGTTTCACCACTCGAGAATGACAATAAGTAACGTATAAAATTCTGCACACCTGAAAGTCTTTTTCTTAAAAAAATAAAAGAAAAAAGTTAATAGGGTTGGTGTAGGAATAGAGAAGTGCCTATGAGATAGCAGGTTGTCAACAAAGGGCACCTATTGCCATTGTGAGATTCTAGCCTGATTTTTGTTTAAGGCGGGTATTAATCCCAAATACCTGTTAGACGTCATTACCTGATTTTTAAGAACCAAGGTCAGTTTCGTTCCAAATGTTCTTATCCCTCCTCTTTGAGTCATTAGACTGAAAAATTTAGTGATCTCCAGAGTCTCTTACCCTTTCTCATACAGTCAGCTGAATGCTTTTTTGTTTGTAGTTTCAAATTTATGACCTTACAACTTCAATCTTTAACATGATGGTTTGTTTTGGGGGACATTGCTTTTGAAGACAATTCTTTTCAAATTCTATTTTTAATGGTATATTCTATCTTTTTTTCTTTTTTGCAGTTTTGGTCAGGGTTGGGCTTGAACCCACCACCCCTAGTATATGGGGCCGACACCCTACTCCTTGAGCCACAGGCTCCACCCGGTATATTCCATTTTGAAATGCTCTAAAACCTAACTGTAACTTACATTTATACTCTAAAAGGCCAAATTCTTTTTTCTTATGCAGTCACTCTGCAAACTTAACATCCATCTTGCTTTGTCTTCATCATAGCCCCACTGGTACTGAGACCTCTATTTGCCATCAAGGGCTTGGGAATGTCCTTTCCTCTGCCTCAAATAATTTCCTACAAGTTTGAACTTAACTTCATGAGTCCTTAAGGCAAAAGATTATCTTTACCATGAAGAATCTTTAGGTACACTTGGCTATAAGTAATCTTTCTTGCTTTGAACTCCTAAAGCCTTTACTGCCCGCATTTCTCTGAGGACATCACTGCAGAGACATGGCCATGTGCCGTATCTGTCTCTGTCTTTCCCTCGCTGTGTGCTATTCTTAAAGGCTGGTCCCTAAACACAAGCAAGTAAACCTTGTACATCAGGATCTCACCTGCTGCATCTGTCACACTAATTGTTCAAAATAGATGGATATTCAGTTTCCAGTTTATTCAACAAATGAGGTAGGAGAAATTTTGGAGTACAGTCAGCATTATTTTTGGACTAAGGAAACTCAATTTCTTTAACTCATTCAAAGTCATATTTCTTTGGTAGCATATTGGTACTGGGATTCAAATCTTGTTTTTATTTGAAAAATAATTGATTTTTGTTTACAAGATTTGATTCTTGTTTACTAAGAACATATATTTACATATTCCATATTTATTATGGAAACACAATGAAAATTTGTTGATTATATGATTTATCAATTAATAGATTGAGATGCCTTAGTTTTAAGAGGTGAGGGCAAAAAATATGACTTGATACCTCTCTGAGGCTATGAAGTGACATGCATTTGCCTCATCATTTTCTAAAATTATATTCGTGATATTTTAATTTGTTTTATTTCACTTTTTGTAATTCTGTCCACATAGTAAGGCCTTTGTCCTTGCTGATTCCCCAACTGGAATGTTCTTCCCACACATACCTCTTTTATTCACTACTGAGATTTTGCAGCCCTCTATTTCCTCTTTATTTACAAGTATATCTCTTCTTTCTGATATCAATGCCAATAACATAGTAAGCGTTTAAGACACATTATGTAGAATGACACTGTGCCAAGGGAGAGTTTTATTCATACACATCACACACTTTTATTTTTATAAGCATCTTTTTGCTTCATTAAATAGAAAAATATGTAGTGTTTCTAACTTTAGAAACAGTGCCTTCTAACTTGAAGGTTTCCATTATCATATCTGCTGGCCCACATATTACATAAAAGACCACCAAATATGACAAGGAGACTAAAAGTATAGAGATTCTGAGCCGACTTAATTAAAAATTGAGCCTTCTGATTTTATCTGACTAGGTGTGAAAGTTTGAGTTGAACTTGATTCATTAAAAAGGTATTTTCTTGAGAAACTTCCAGGAACTCTTTTGACTGAGAACTCAAATTCAGATTGGTAATAGATTTTTTGAAATCCTGTTTGTCCTATGACTTTCTGCAAAGTTGGTTTTTGAGGAGAAAAAAGTGTTCTTACAGGGCACTTAAATTCCAAGCCCATGTAAGCAAATTAAACTCTAATAATCATTATCTTTTCATTTTGAATCTTAAAGTTTAAGAGAGAGACATTTGGTGATAGAGTCAGTTCTTTAACTATTTAACTGGGTTTTTTTTTTTTTTTTTGGAAACAGAGTTTCAACCCACGCCTGGGTAGAGTGCTGTGGTGTCATAGCTCCTAATAATCTCAGATTCCTGGGTTCATGCAATTGCCTTGCCTCAGTCTCCTTAGTACCTGAGATTACAGCCACCCATCACAATGCATGGCTCATTTTTCTACTTTTAGTAGGGATGTGTCTCTCTCTAGCTCAGGCTGATCTCCAACTCCTGAGCTCTAGAAATCCACCTGCCTTGGCTTCCCAGAGTGCTACAATTACAGGCCTAGGCCACCAAGCCCACCCTGCTTAACTATTCGGATATACCTTCCCCCCAGGTCTGTATAACATGTTATATGCTTGCTTATGTTTCACTAGCATATTGAAATGTTTCCTAGGAGTAACAAACATTTTATATTAAGGAGATCTAAAAAAGTCTCTCAAATTGAGAGCTGAGAAAACATATGCTTTCTTTATTCCGAAAACATCTACAGTTAGGCAACCTGAAAAAGTCATATTTATGACCAAATTTGGCCTTTGTCTTTTTATAGGAAAATGTATTCTTGGTTGCAGAAGTAGTCATTAGATTGAACTTTTCATGTTTTTCTAAATATGATGTTTCTTCTAACCCTCAGGGTAAATTTCAGGTCAAAGTGGACCAATGAATGTGATCATTTCACTTTGAAATTGTTTCTTTCTTTCTCTTTCTTCTTCTTCCAATCCTCTTTCTCTTTCTCTCTTTTACACATGCACGCTTTTCCACGTGCACGCACACACACATTTGTGAATGTTACTTTCAGATAAGGGAGAATAAATAAAATGCAGCTGTATATGTCTGAGTTATATGTGTATGTGTGTATTTAAGTAGGTATTTCTACAGACAGAACTTTTCCCATTTTGTTGCTGGTATTTGGGGGGATAAAGGACACTAAAGGCTCATTTCTTTTCCTTAGTTTTTCTGTAGAACAACTCAGCTTATATACGTTCCAATTAGGGAACTATATAGGACACAGTTATGCATTTGTTGATATGAATTTGTTTATTCTTCACTAATTTAACAATTATCCATTTACATTTATTTGGCCAAAATATCAGGGTAGATTCTAAAGAAATTAAACAGAAAGCTATTCTTTTTTCTTCTCAATTGAATCAGGAAAATAGATATAGAAACAAACAGAGCTATGTAAGTGTTCTAATAACATATTCAAGTGCTTTTTGGCAGAGAAGAAATGTTTAATATTTTGTGTTTTGACTGAGAAGGTAAATGGAGGATTCTTCTGGCAAGACAGCATTAGAGCCAGCCCTGAGTCATGAGTAAGAGCGTAACCTATGGAGGAAGGAAGAGCATTCCAGAAAGAGTGTTCAAAGCCAGGAAAGTGCTATGACAGGCAGAAAAATATGTATAAGTTGTTACAAGTAATAGGATTTCAGGGTATATGAAACAGAGGTGAGGGCTGGCCTGAAGGAGATGTGATTTAGAAATTGGGCCTTCATCTCCTGACAATTATGGTACAGGATATGGTTTTATTGCATTTTAAAAGCAGAATAAGGCAAGACAATAGGTTTCTAAAGATAAACAAAATTTACCTATATATTCTACTTTGTGTAAAGTTTTTAAATACAAGCTCTATAACTGCATATATTCTGATTTTCCATAAATATAGCTGAGAAAATAATGAAGAATTCAATAGTAAATAGCACTAGAAAATTTAATTTATATATTCTAGGATTATTTCATTTATAATATGTTCCAGTGGAAAGTAGAGTCAAAAAATAGTCTTTCTAGTACTTGAGGTTTCATCTGCCTTGTGAATTAAATGTTTTAGTTATCATTTAAAAATGTTCAACATGCCATTAACAATTTGACTGTTAATTTATCTAGGTGTTGATGTCTTAGAATTTATTCTACTCATTCTAACCCTTTCTTTCTCCTTAATCCTTCCTGTACTCCCTTTACACATATATAGATGTTCTTAAGGTGCTGAGGTTCTGTTCATTTCTCATTCTGTTTGGCTATGGTTCTCAGCCTCGATAATCTCTTTTTCAAATTTGCTATTATTTTTCTACTACCATTGCAAACATGCTATTGAGCCCAGCTAGTAAATTTTTCATAATAGTCATTGTACTTTTAAATTCCAGAATTTCTATTTGGTCTTTTTTTTTTTTTTTTTGGTAATTTTGTTCTTTTTATTGATATTCTTTCTTTGAACGGTGATCATTCTTTTACTTTCTTTAATTCTTCTTACCACGATTTTATTTCTTTGAACATTTTTATAATAACTGATTTAAATTCCTTATTAGTCCAGCGTACAGACTTCTTCAGTAGCAATTTCTACTGACTGATCCCTACCCACTGTGTGAGCCATATTTTTCTGTTTCTTTGTGTGTTTCACAATTTTTTTGTTAAAAACTAGACATTTAATGTGACAACCCTTAAAAATAGATTCTTTACTTCCTTCCCAGGGCTTTTTGTTAGTGTTGTTCCTGTTGGTTTATTTGTGACTTTCCTGAAATATTTCTGTAAACCTCTTTGTTTTGTGTGGCCAACTCATATACCAGTTAATAGTTGTCTATGTCTATGTAGACTGATATTACAAAATAACTTAGATGTGGTAATTGATAAACAACCAAAATTTATCACTTACAATTATGAAGGCAAGAAAAACCAAGATCAAGGCCCCAGCAGATTTAATGTCTGATGAGGACTCACTCTTTGCTTCAAAAATGGCACCTTCTACCCGTGACCTCATCTGGCAGAAGGGGACAACAAGATTTCCGTGGCCTTTTTATAAAGGCACTAATCCTGTTCATGAGGGCCCTTCCCTTATGAACTAATCACATCCCAAAGGGTCTACTTCTTAATATCATTACCTTTGGGTTTATGTTTCACAATTACATTTTGAGGAGACATACATTTAGGCCACAGCAGTGGTAATCTAATGATTAGATAGACATTTTGGACAGAGATTATGGTTAATTCTTGAACTAATCAATCGGTTAGCCTTTGTTACCGAGCTCTATTTCTCTCAAACTCTCTCTCTGTGTCTCTCCTTTACCCCCTTCATGCACACGCACACACACACACACTCACACAGGTGAATACTTTCAACACTTTGACAGTTTACAGTCCTGCTTTATTCTTTACTTCCAGCTTATGCAGAGCCTCAAATTCAACATAAAATGAGAGATTATGATCTGACGTCTTTTCTGAGATTTGCACGGCCTGTAATTTTGTCTGGCCTTATAGATCTCTAGGAATATATTAGAGCTTGTCAAAGCCTCCTATAAACAGTTCATTCTCAAGACCATGATTTAACAATTTGGGTTAGGCTTTACCATCTCAGGAAATCAGCATTGTTAAGCAATTGCATTTTTTTTTTCCAACAATCATCCTGAACTTAAGAACTTTGCTTAGTAAGTAAGCTTTAGTCAGGTTGAATAAAGACAAAAATCAGTGAATGAGCCTTTTCCAAGAAGCTACCATATATGTTAGTTTTCTGGGCTGGCACTTCTTTGGAGAGTTCCAAACACATTATGTCCCCACTAGCAAATCTGTGTAGCAAGAAGGGAGTGATGGGAAAAGAACAAGTTCAAATGCCACTCAACTTTGTTATTTATAAAATTCAGTTGTTTTCTTTGAGTAAATGCTCCTAAGATTATTGTAAGAAACTGGTTAATCTTCAGAGTGGAAAAGGTGGTGTAGACAATGCTTGCCAGTGTTCTTACTGCTTTTATGGAGAAGTCAGTTTTTAGTTACTAACTCCATCTCATTCTGAAAGTGCTTCTTAGATTTTTTTTTAATACTTTAACAAAATCTTTCAATGAACACATCCTCTATTTAAGTTGTAGATACAAATGTTGTATTTTGCATATGATTCCTGGAATATATGTTCTTTTAAGTCAATTTATTCCATCCATTATATGCCAGTGGCATCTGTTGCAGTAAAATGAGACAGGACAAGACATAAATCATTGATATCTCCTAGATTCCACACTGAAACACAGATATATCAACAATGCTTCATTGGTTTAAAAGTTTAATGTCTGCAACAGTAAGGAAGGCTTCTAATACTGAGCAACTGTTTCTCTTTTCTTCTGGAATGACAAGTTTTTAAAAAAGTGCTCCTGAAGTGGAAAGCACTGCCTTGTAAAGATAGCATTGTGAAAATACAATGACAGCCATATTTCCATGCCAAAATTAATAGCGTGAAAGGAAAATGCACACATGTGCTTGTAAAGGGAGGGAACGGGGGGAGCAGACGTTTAGAGTTGAAGACAACTTACACCCATCAGGATTCAGGCTGGGTGCCAGAAAAGCCAGCTCCATCATTGCTGCAGCTGGGTGCCACGGGATTCACCTTAACTGTTCTTCATCAGATTATATTTTAGCCATCTTAGATAAACTCTTAATATTCAACCAGAGACACAACATTCATTTCCTCAATTTTGTCTCCTAAGTACTTTCATCCTTAATAAATAGTACTGAAAAATACCTTAAGGCTATGAATCTGTAAACTGTAGTAAATCTGAATAATCTAATGTACTGAGCAGTGACTGAATAAAGAAATTGGAAACAGATTAAGTCACAAATTGGCGAGTTTAAAATCTATCTCTATCAGCATAATTATTAAATGTTTCACACATGAACTTGAAGAGAATTCTAGGACTGAAGAACCTAAGTAAGGATCAATTCTTCAGAAATTTAGTTGCTTTATAGTAAATATAAAACATAGCTTAAAGCAGAAGAGCCTGAAAAAAGAAATTTTTCTTCCTATGTGGGTATTGGCAAGTTAGCACTGACATTTACCTTTTGCTGATAGGGAGAAGAATAAGAGCAATTTCAATGCAGAGTAAATTTTGGTTTACCTGTAAATTAAATGCAGCAAAATATGAAGCCCTCATGCTAAAAGGCAGGAGAATAATGAAAAATATTTAATAAATATTTAGCAAACCCCATGTACAAGGAGAAGGAAAGTGGCATAATTCCCATCTCTGGGGAATAAATTTCAAGTGTAATGCATAATTTTGATTGCTACCACTCCAAGGCAGTCTTTGATTTGAGGACAGGTCATGTATGTAATTATCACACACGTAATCCATTGGTCATCACCTGTTCCCTCCTCCTTTCATGAAGTTCACTGCCTTCCAAGTTTTTCACTGTCCATAGATGGTCGTAAAGTGCTCCAAAATAAACAAGCATATTAAGGATGAGTACCAAGTTTCACAAAAAATTTAATAAAATTACATAATACAAATAAATTATTGAATATTGATTTGGGACATAGGTCAGAGTTTGATAAAGCAATTTCAGTAAAATTCTAAAAGTAGGGATAAAATTTCAATAAATTAAGAATAGTATGAATTTTTTAAAAAGTGCAGAAAGCATGTAGATATGATTATTTCAGAAATCTTAAACTAAGGTAACGATAAAGAATATGGTTATTTGTATAAGTAGACTGGTTGATAGACAACTGAGGTAGTCTAAGCCATAAAGAGCATAGCCTGGTGTGTGAAAAATAGCACTTTAGATAATGGTAGATATTTTTGTTATTATTGACAATTATGAGTTAAAAGGCAAAAAATAAATTGCTTCATAGTGGAAAATTAGGTCCAGAGGTAGTGTTCATGTAAAAATATACTTCAATCTATTCTAGTATGCAGCATCCAAAAATACATGTGAATTTTTATAAATGTAGAATATAAATGTCTTAACACAATAACTAAGAAAATGACATGAAGGCTATGTTAACCAGTTTGATGAAAATATTTCCAATTGTATATAAAAACAGCAAGCTGTACCCCATAACAGTATTAATGTACACAGCTAGATTTAATTAAAAAATAACAATGTGGCATCGTGGAAAGAATATTTGTTTCAGAAGGGGATGAGATAGTCTCACGGTTAAGTCACAACGTAACATTTTACACACTGTATGTCAACTCTGGGTGAGTACTGCAACCTTCCTAGGTCTCAGATACCTCATTTATGAAATTTAGGTTTTTTAAAAAATGATTTATCATAATCCATGTGAAAATTTTCAGCAAATTTGCTGATATTTACTGGCCCATTGTGGGCAATTGATAAATGTAGGCAATTGAGGCTTTGCCTCTTGCAAAGATCTTCACGGAAAAGTGTCCAGGTTGCCCTGCAGTGTTATGGATGTTGCAAAATAAATTAAGATGGATGACTCGAATGATTGTTTCAAACTTTAATATATTATGACACCTTAGATAAAGCGTCTGGCATCCCTAAGGACTCGAACCCTGGCAAAAGACAGTAAGAGTTGACATTAGAACTGGAAACTATTGATTCTGAATGTATGCACCCTTCCAGCGGTGCACAAAGAGACTGTTCACAGGAGATGTGGATTTTCTCAACAAAAGATCACAGTAGCTTAAGTGATTAGCTAAGATAAAGTTTATCTTTTCTTAGAAGAAACATTTTTCTTGAACTAAAACTGCCCCATACTTCTACTTTGAGAATAAGCATTCTGAAATGTAATATTTAAAAATCTCAGTGATATATTATTTTTTAAACGCATGTTTTCTTTTTATGGAAATTTGGGGGTTATGTTATGTTAGATAATTCTTTACAAAGCTTACTAATCTTATTAAATATCTGAACCATTCATTAGTTTAAAAATGATTAAATTAAGAATTTGGGACAAAAAACAGTTTTAAAAGTTGCAGAAATGAAAGTAGCTTGTGTTGTTCTCATTTTCCTCTCATACGTACGTGTATGTGTATGTTTTCTCCAATAGTGTGCATAGATATGTATATACGAAGTTGCTAATTTTATTGTTAAGATTTTATGGATTTTACCAAAATTTGAAAGTTGGAAAGCAATATGGAACAGAATAGAGAACCAAGAGATGAACCTAGATACTTATTATCATTTGATCTTTGATAAGCCTATCAAAAACATAAACTGGGGGAAAGATTCCCTATTTAACAAATGGTGCTGGGTGAATTGGCTGCCGACCTATAGAAGACTGAAACTGGATCCACACCTTTCACCATTAACAGAAATTGACTGTTGCTGGATAAAAGATTTAAATTTAAGACATGAAACTATGAAGATTCTTGGAGAGAGTGCAGGAAAAACATTTAAAGAAATTGGCCTGGGAGAATACTTTATGAGGAAGAACCCCTGGGCAATGGAAGCAACACCAAAAATACATTACTAGGATCTGATCAAACTAATATGCTTTTGCATAGCCAAGAACACAGTAAGTAAAGCAAGCAGACAGTCCTCAGAATGGGAGAGGATATTTGCAGCTTATGCTTCTGACAAAGGTTTGATAACCAGAATCCACAGAGAACTCAAACTTATTAATAAGAAAAGAACAAGTAATCCCATTCATTGTGGGCAAGGGACTTGAACAGAAGCTTCTCTGAAGAAGATAGGTGCATGGCCTACAAGCACATGAAAAAATGCTCATCATCTTTAATCATTAGAGAAATGCAAATCAAAACCACTTTGAGATATCATCTCACTCCCGTAAGAGTGGCTCACATAACAAAATCCCACAACCACATATGTTGGAGTGGATGTGGAGAAAAGGGAACACACTTCAGCACTGCTGGTGGGAGTGCAAACTAATATGTATGTCCCTTTTGGAAAGAAGTATGGAAAATACTCAGGGATCTAAAAGTAGACTTGCCATTTGATCCTGCAATTCCTCTACTGGGTATATATTGAAAAGCCCAAAAATCACTTTATAAGAAAGATATTTGTACCAGATTGCTCATTGAAGTTCATTGTTCAATTCATAATAGCCAAGTCATGGAAGAAACCCAAGTGCCCACTGACCCATGAATGGATTGATAATTTGTAGTATATGTGTGCCACAGAATATTATGCAGCCTTTAAAAAGATGGAGATTTTAACACTTTTATGTTTACATTGGTGGAGCTGGAACATATCCTGCTTAGTAAAGTATCTCAAGAATGGAAGAAAAAATATCCAATGTCCTCAGAACTATTATGAAACCAATTTACAATCACTCACACTTTCCTATGAAAAATAGATCACAACTATGGCCCAGGATGATGGAGGGAGAAGGGGGGGTTGGGAGGGGAGGGGGAAGTTCAAATTGAGAGAGGGTGAATGGTGGGATCACACCTATGGTGCATAATTCAAGGGTACATGTCAGAGCTATTAGTATAGAGTATAAATGTCTTAACAAAATAATTAAGTAAACGAGATGAGATGTATATTAACTAGTGTGATGTAAGCGTTCCTAATTCTATATGAAATCAGCACATTGTACACCATAAATGCATTAATGTATACATGATCTATGTGTTTATGATTTAATAAAAATAAATAAATAGAGAGACCCATGTATCAATGTTCTATATGGCTGGAGTCATAAACAAATCTGGGAAATCTCTTTCTCCTAAAATAATAACAGTGACAGCTAATGTTTAGTGAAGTAAACTTCTAACTAATATCCAGACATGACACTGGCTTCTCATAGATTATGAATAAAAGAATTATCACCCTTAGTTCTTTCATAAATTTTATAATATAAGCACTATTACATGTATAATTAGACTTTCCAGATAAGTAAACCATAGTTAAATAAGGGAACTTGTTGTTTTTTCAATTCTGGATTTCAACATCAGAAATTCGAGTTAACCCTTCTTATCTGTGGAGTGCATTGTCATAGTTGGTCTGTGAATAAAAACTGACTCTTATGTAAAGGTAGTTGCTTAGTGTTGGAGCAGTGTGGGACTCATTCTAACATCTTGTCATCAAAGTTTTAACGTCATCTTAACAAAATACGGCCTCTAAAAATTGTTGAATAGGGACAACTTTTAGAGAATTCATGCTGAAACTTTGAACTTTGTCTTTCTGATTTAAGGTTTAAACACTGAACTAGAAAACTCTGTTATCTTAAATAATACTCCATGGAAGACATATTCTGCCATCCCTCACTCTGTCTATTCCGTCTTGTGTCAGAAAAGGTGAACATCCCCATGGTTTAAGTAACTCCACTTTGACTTCAAACTTGCCTCCCTTTGCCCTTCTTTATCATGCTACCGTAGTGCTTTATTGTGTTAGAGTACTGCTTTTCAGTCACTGATACACTTCCAGTAAGTTAAATGGAAAATAATGTGTTTGTGAAAAGCACATAGAATTATTCTCCTGAACTATTTAGCTATTTGTCTCTGTCTAGATTTCTTTGTAACTTTTCTGCTTTTTTGTAAAGCAACATATACATATTTTACAAAATCATTCTTTTTCCTTCAAAGGCAAATCTGGGAGGGGGGCAGAGAATTTCTGCCTGACACTTTCTTCTTCTTTTTTTTTTTTTTAAGGAAATGTTGTGTCTCATGATACACCTTTATCTTTAAAATGGTAACCCATAAATCAAGTGGTCCCCAATGAGACTATATTCCCTGCTTTATCTGGGTGCAATCTCAGGAATTACTCTCCGAGCCTTTGATGCTAAAATGAAAAAGAAGTGAGCATCATTGTGTCCTCAGCATGCAGACTCAGGTCTGCAAGTCCTACATCTCTACTGACTTCATGCTGTCCATGGACAGCACCATCTCCTTTCTATGACAAGCAAACAAGGAAAGTTGAAAACTAGGAAACTGAGTGTATCTTCATATTTTATAGGTCATAATATTGACATCATTAAGCCAACACTAATTTCAACATTATGCCAAAATGATGCCAAAATCCCCGCTAGAATTAATTTAAAAATTTACCAACTACCAATCACCATCATCAACCCCCAATATCTAACACATACTGAGACTGAATAAAACCTAAGGCCTTCTGAGAGGTAGTCGAGCCCATAAGGACACATGCATTCACTAGCACATTTTATTTTCTTAGCCTGGAAGCTACAAGGGGACATTTCAGATGATGAAAATATTATTTTTTATTGGCTAAAAGAATTTGAGATCACAGACTCAGGAGAGAAAGGAGACCCAGCTGTGTCAAAATTCTGGTGCATAAATGTTCAGATTTCTAAATTTGGGAAGGTTTAAGGGAACTTTATAGCAAAATATAGGCTCAAATAAAAATGTAAATAGATTGAGACATTGTTTGTTTATGAAAATTCTATATATAGTATATATACCATGTATAAAATCCAAGATGTTAAGGGAATTTGTATATGCAATATCATTATTAATTATTTATTTGTTTGTTTTAATGCTGAGAGTACTGAATGGTTTTTCCTTTGTTGTAAGATAAGGGAACTCTTTCCTTTCACAAGGGTGTCAGTCTACAGATCAGAGAGACAATATGTGGATTCTTATGTTGTTTGTCTGTCTATTACGATTACTCACTCAAGAACTCGGGAAATATACAGATGGAGTGGGTAAAACCAACGGACCTACTGCAATTTAAACTTGGGCCAAAACACTTATTGCCAAACTTCATTAGCCCCTAACTAACATGTATACCACTGCCAGATTGTGGATTCCTAGAAATTATTATCAGATTGTATATAATGTTTACCAATCCTCATAAGTTCTAAATACTTTCATTTATCTTTATTAAAGTGGTATTCTGGTAAAATGAGGAAAACTCCGAGGTCTTTCCTTTCACAAGAGCAATCAATCTATGGGTCAGAGAGACAATATGTTGATTCTCACATTATTTGTCTGTCTATTACAGTTACTCAAGAACTTGGGATACATCAGATGGAGTGGGTAAAACTAGTGGACCAACTGTAATTTAAACTTGGGCCAAAACACGTACTGCCAAATTCGTTGACCCCTAACTAACACCGTCACATCATGGATTCCCCAAAATTGTTAGACTGTATATAATGTTTACTAATCTTGATAAGTTCTAAAGATTTCTATTTATCTTTATTAAAGTATTCATCTTCCTTGCGAAAGGCTTATTGCCATATTTACATAATATACACTTGAGGGAAGGTACCATATACTACCCTGCTTTTATCATTAAGGGGCTATCTTAGAAGCTTTTAAAAGCTATTCTTGTATACTATGTAAATCCCCAGGTATCAGCTGGTAGAAGTTAGCAAAATCTTGAAAACTATTTAGAGTATTACCTATTTGTTCTTTTATGGAGAGGAATTTGTGATTGTTCTTTTATGAGATTCTAAGTGTGACCCTAGGATTCTCAGTAATGCACTAGTGGAATTAATGGCAGGTGTACGGTGAAACTTGAGGAGAATAAGCATTCTCCTGTAGGACACCCCCACACACACATCAAGCAAAGTTATTGTAGGGACTTCAAGCAGGACTATTTAGACTCTTCAGACACAGAGAGTAGGTTGCTTCTGTTAGAAATAAGGACTCAAAATAACTTGTGATTCTCCACCTTATCTGAGTTTACTCAAATACTCCCATTATTTATTGTAGGGCCCCAAAACTTTTCCATAAATTTCCCATCTTTCCCATGATGTGCTTGACAAAAATGTTAAATCCAACATAAGTTGTAACTCTACAAATTCACAATTAGTGTCAGTATTGGTTAATTATAATTAACCTTATGGCTATAAAAATAAGATGTTCCTTTGTAGGTCACCATATAAATTCTCTGGTTCCTTCACTATGACCTGAGCTTATCACTGCTTTCTTTAGGCACATCACAAAACTCAGCAGTTATTCTGCACCAAAGTCCTTGTTATCACCTTTATTGCTTCACAGTCAAATGCAACAATCATTTTGTCTCCTGAAGGCCTTGCTTCAGAGGTTACTTAGCCACACACAACCACAAAAACCATCTAATTCGTTACTTCACTAAGTGCTATGGATTACTGGCATTTCATTCCCAGAAGTGCAGTCCTGGAAATTCAAAACAAATCCCAAATTTTGATTCTTATCTTTGAGGGTTTATTTTCCAGAGCCATTCTTATTACCAATTCCTGTATTATTCAGGTTCTAGTCCGGATAACAAAAAATGTACCAAAGTTTTAACAAAGCAAATTTAATGTAACACATTTCACCAGATATTAGATTAAGTGGAAAGGCAAAAAGAGATCACAGAGGTATCAGTGGGGTGGTAACCTCAGCATCAGTGGGGTAGTAACCTCAGCATCAGTGGGGCGGTAACCTCAGCATCAGTGGGGTAGTAACCTCAGCAAACATTCTGAAGACTATAGGAAAGGAAAGACCCCACAGAGTTGAGATTCAGCCCCCTGAAGTGGGGTGCTCAAGTGGGCCTCATAACTTCAGAGAAGTGCTCCCATAAAGGTGGCTATTTCTGAGGGGACACTATGGGACTAGTTGTGTAGTGTTAAAGAAGAGCAAACTGGAATTAGCCATTGACACAGAAACCAGTCACTATGGCCTGGATGAACAGTCTTCTGTGGTGACACAAACAGTGAGTAGCATGTTTATTTGTCATTCCCCAGTCTAAAAGTTTCATCTGAAAAAAATAAAAATTTCATCTGGCTTTTCTTGTTGTGTGAACCTAACAGTAAGCCAGCCAGCCTAGAATATATGGAATTTGCACAGTCCCAGGCCCAATATCCCAAGTAGAATATAGTATAAAAGGGTAGCCTTAAAAAGAGAATTGCTACCTTGATAATCACCACAAATTCCATAATCCCAATATGCAGACAAATTGCAGGTGTCACCTACAAATAAGCATAGAGGAGTAAACTTTGGCATTAGTTTGAAACATGTTTAAGATGGGAGTAATTTTCCATATTGATAAATATGGGAGACTTTGTTATTCTTGGTAACACAACTGAGATTAAAATAATGATGTACTTTTTAAAAATCTGTCCAAATTAAAATGAAATGAATTTTGTTGTAATAAGAATTGTGAGGTTCTGGAATTGGTGACCAAGAGTATTTGCTTATTGTCTATGCATGTATATATTTAAGAAAATATGCCATTTGGATAAGAGAAGAATTACTGGTGGGGGGAAAAGCATATTCTCTAAAAATTCTTTAATTTATTCCCACTCTTGGCAGCATGCAGGTCTGTTTGTTTTCAAATAAATGCTCATTTCATTTTTTTTCTAAACACTGATGTCATTGAATCATGACAGGCAACATTTAAAATTATGTAGGTCAGTTCTTTATTATTTTTTATTAAGACAGAGTCTCACTTTGTTGCCCTCAGTAGAGTGCTATAGTGTCATAGCTCACAGGAACTTCAAACTCTTGGGCTCCAGTGATTCTCTTGTCTCAGCCTCCCAAGCAGCTGGGAGTACAGGCACCTGCCACAACACTCGGCTATTTTTGTTGTTGTTGTTTGTGCTTAGGGAAGGTCTTTCCCCTTACTGAAGAGCAAACCCAGTGAGCAAAACACCTGGTACTTTAACAAAGGACCAGAACTTCTGTACTCATTACACCACCTTGCTTCTATGAAATTGTCTCATAGATTAATACATTATTTTAAACATAAAATTCACAGAATTCACAGTCAATATTTCTTGGGCATCTGGGCATGTGTCTGCATGTGGATTTGCTATATAAGATAGACTTCCCATGCACAGAACTGGCTCAGCGCTCTGATTTTTTGTTGTGTGTTTTTTACTTTTTTAGAATTTTTGGACTTGAACCAAATTGTATAAAGCTCAATATGTGCGTAACCAGTTTGTTGAGCAAGCACGACTCCTGACATAATCAAAACACAACTTCATTTTTGTCTCTCACCATCCTTGAAATGTGTTCCCTTCTGATAATGTCTCTCTGCCCCTGGAAGAAAACTTCAAGTCCAAGGTATTTCTGCTCACCTCTTTTGGTAACAAAATAGCATGGAGACATTTTAAGTGACAAACTGGTCCCAATTCAGAAATTAGAATGTCCAGCCCAAGACACTAACGCAGACTTTGAATTTGATTTAGTGCTAAAACGCTCTCATCTCCCCAGCTCCTGGAAGCCTGCAGCTCCTGGAAGCCTGCCGCAGGAAAGAGGCGCAGGGAGCACTTCTTTCTTATGTCATCACCTTGTGCTTTCATTCCCCCTCCTACCCCACCTTGACGGATGCTTTCTGACTCCTACATAATTGGAACCGGGTGAGGGTGGAGTGGAATAAAAAATGGAATCTTTTTTTTTTTTTTTTTTTTTGTCAAGGTAGTTTCCTAAGCTAGTTATCTGCTCTGTGTGCTTGGCGCTATGTAAAGCTGATGTGTTTTCTTTAAATTCTCTCAGAGGTGCTTTGGAGTTTTGTTGCTAGGGCCCTCTCTTTACAGGTCCTGTACCACGGCATCACTCTGTGTGGAATGGCCAGCTCTAACTTCAACAACGCCAGAGATATCCAGGGTTGCACCTCAGTTTTTGCTGCTAGGACTTGAAGCTCTTATTCCTAAAACCTCCTTTTGGAAGTACTGGACTAGACCCAAGATGACCCCAGGCTGAATATTATTTTTCCACAGAATTCAATGCTGGTCTAAGAGAAACACCTAGAGACTCTTTGTACTAACTCAGCCTTAGAGTGCAAGTTTATTGCAAGAGAACCACAAAACAGCACTGGCCACACCATCTATGTTTAATTAGTAGGAGTTAAACTGTGACCCATTATCACAGAAGTCACACATGAAGTTTCCTGTGTTGTCTTCAGAAGATCCACTAAACAAGGATCCGTGCCAAGGAATTAGAGCACTCCTCTGCCAGAGTTGTTGGTTTGCTTTTATACAATTCTTTCTTTTATATTTACGTCCTTTTGTGTGTACACATACACATACACACCTATGTATATGTTGATATAGATATAAATATAGACAGCTACGTACACACACACACACACACACACACACAAGGTCTGATTAAGTTCATGAACTCAGAAAGAGTGCTATATACCTCACTGCTGAATATCACTATGGCCACCTTTAAAGGACTCCCCTTGGGACGTTATGCACTGATGCCAGCACCCCGTTCACCCCGTTCTAGCAATTTTGGAACTCTTTTCCTGGAATGACCACCAGAAGCGTTGTCATGCGAAGGTCCCACAATTCAGTTCACACACGTGCCCCCATGTGCTTCCATCAGCACACTGAGCAAACAGCGCGGTAAGGTTTGATACTTCAGCGTCAGGGTCTCCCAGCTGTGTGTATGTCAGGGCGTGGCAGTGTCTTGCTGAGTGGCGTTCATTATTGTTGGGAGTTTTGTGTGTGGTACTATATAAGTCTGCCTGAAGGTTACAAATTTGTAGAACTCCTTTAAAGAATTTCCTTTGAATGTTTCCATATTTTCATTTGGAAAGTTACTTTGGAATATTTGATCCCTTGCACCTTGGTGCTCATTAGATTATCATCCCTAATTAACTTTTCCATGTGATTCATTGCCAATTTATTAAAACACATATCCTAGAGCAGTGGTTCTTAAACTTTCATGTGCATAACAATCCCCCGGAAAGTCTATAAACTTTCTGATTCAGTGATTTTAGGCAAGGACAAGGAAGTTACATTTCTAGCAGGTGCACAGGTGATGCTGATGTTGCTGGTTTGGGGACCACACATTAAGCTCTACTGCTGTGGAGTCACAGGATGCACAGGTAGCTCTCCTTTGGCACCATTTTTGTGGCATTTAACATTTGGGAGCTACAGAGCATTCTTAATATACGTTTCAACAAATGTAGCCAGCCATCCCATCATTTGTGATTCTAGTGCTATCTATGCCTCTATATTGCAAGGAATTCTAAATAGTTCTATGAATTTCTTTTAAAATCCATCCCATTTATTTATTTAACAAACCAGTCAACATCCTTCAATCACCTGTGTGTGCTAGGTATTGCTTCTCTGGGGTAGTGTTTTTCAAAGTGTTGTCTCTGGACCACAAGCGAGTAGCTCTGAAATCATCTTCATGCATCAGAATCAGCTGGAGGGATTGTAAAACACAGCGGGCTGTGCTCCACCCCCAGCGTTTCTAATCTAGCAGACCCAAGGTGGGACATGACAATGTATACCTCTGAAAATTTCCCAGTTTTTGCTCAACAAATTTCTGTAGATACTTCTAACTGTCTCGCAATATTATAGGTATATTTCTATTGGCTCTTTCCGGTTTTCAAATGTAAAGTTTAACAATGTCTTTTTTAGAAAAGTGACAGTCTCCATCTGAATCATTTTGAAATCATTTCCTGATGAATAAGAGGGTGATTTTTTAGCAGCACAGAACATAACACTTTAATGATGAGAAAATGCAAATAAAGTTCATAGAGCACTATATTTGGAATCTTTTTTTTTTCCTCATTATTTTCTTTCATCCAATAAGCTATTTCAAAATCAAGTTAAGGGCTATAGGTGATCAATAAAAATAAATCTCCAGCATAAAAAAGTCATGCTCTTCTTGGCCATGACTAAAGTCCAGTGATATATTTAAAAGAGTCTCATGAAAACCGAAGATCATTATAAAGTTTTGGATTCTTGTTATACACAAGACATAATAGCTTGAACAAGACCAATCGCCTGTTGAAAGCAACTGTATTACATAGCCAATAACATAAAATAACTACTTAAAAGGCCTTGGAAATAAACTATGCATAGAGGACTCTGGGGGCTACAATTCATGCAGTGAATTGAGCTCCATATTCCCAGGGTTTTATTCCTGAGTCTTTGTCAATTCCTGAGTAGGGGAATATTTTCCTAGCAAAAAGTAGCAAACACATTCCAGGGGTCCTCAAACTTTTTAAACGGGAGATCAGTTCACTGTCCCTCAGACCATTGGAGGCTGGACTGTGGGCCCTGGGACGAGTTGGCTGCTAAGCAGGACAGGCAGCGGCAGCAAAAACACCCGGTGGGCCGGATAAATGTCCTAGGTGGGCTGCATGTGGCACATGGGCTGTAGTTTCCAGGATGCCTGCAAGTTAAGCCAAGGAAACAGAAGCTGGAATTAAGGGCAAACAAAACAGCTAGGACTTCAAGGGCAAATGTTCTAAATAAAGAAAACATGTAAGTGGGAATAACATATACATGTAAAGAGTGACAGAGATGGGGGCGGTCAAGGTGTACAGCACACCTCTTGAGGGCAGGATACAATTATAAGGACGTTACCTAACAAATGCAATCAGTGTACACTAATTCTGTGCACCCTCAATGAATCCCAAATAATAAAATAAAACATACATGTAATCTCCCCCTTGAGTTGATTCCAATTCAAGACTTTCACACTGCAAAATAAGACTTCAAGAAAGGAAGAAATTAGCAGCTGCTGGGAGATTAACAAAATGAACTGCCCATGATTTCAGCCACTGTACAATGCTAGGATGCAAAAAGTTGGAGTTCGAGGCCCACGGAGGTGGAGCGGTCCTATTCACACTTTCGTTTGGGACTTCAGAACTGCCATACCTTAGCAGTAAGGGAAAAACTGACACACGGTGGGTTTCACAAGATCCACAGCCAAATCACACTCACACAAAGTGTGTATATTCTATCAGCCATCCGTCAGAAATGTTTATACAATTATAATAAAGATAACGTTATCTAGACACTCTGTATATTTGTATTTTATCTTGGATCCAAATAAAAGTACCAGGCATGCAACAAGATCCAGGGTGCCTTAAAGTCCGCGTGCAATTTACAATAGACAACAAAATAGACAGCTATTTTCAATTGCATACAAACTCTATGGCCACACCGGATGGAACTAAAACAGAGAGAGAAAGAGTTAGAGAGATAGACAATAAAAGCAGATACACAGATGATTCACATCTCACACAAACAGGCACTTAAATATAATTATAATTAATGTGTTCTAGAAAATAGAAGGAAAAAATGCCAGAAGAATCCTGCATGTCATGAAAAATAATCAACTATAAATTCCACAGCTGAGAAAAAAAATGTTTGAACCTAATAATTCAATACAAAGATTTAATAGAAGACAAAATCATTGTTTTACTTAAAATTATGTCAGATTGCTAAAATGCAACTGACGCTAAGAAAAAAAAATATGTGGAAATACAGAAAAGAGTATAACAGCTTTAATGCACTTTGAGAAACAGGAGGCCAAAAGATTCAGAAGCAATATTTGAAGAAATACTGGCCAATAGGGTGGCACCTATGGCTCAAAGGAGTAGGGGGCCAGCCCCATATACTGGAAGTGGTGGGTTCAAACTGAGCCCTGGCCAAAACTGAAAAAAAGAAAAAGAAAGAAAAGAAATACTGGCCAATAATTTTCTAAAACTAGCAAAGAGTGAAATAAATCTTTAAGAACAACTTAAGTTAAGTTAGTATAATCATGGACTTCTGGCCTGGTACCATTACTCAATGAGAATTTGGCTGGGGGGGGAGTTGATTAGTTTTGCAATGTGCTTTGATCTCATGGAGGATAGAGTGAGCTTCTTCTTAGATGCTTGGTTTGGGATCAGTGGTGCAGTTTCCTTAGGCTAATGAAAAGATAGCATACCAGACACAGAAGAGATCTGAAATACACTTCGACAGTTGTGCTTGCTTTCTGATTCTGCAGCCATCACTATGAAAAGAACACACTCAAGATAGCCTGATCAATGCATTAATGTATACATGATCTATTTACGATTTAATAAAAAAATATATATGATTGATGATGCAGGAGGGAAGACGAACATCCAGACCACTGTGGAAGCAACCATCCACAGTAAGCCACACTGCAAAGTAAAACTTCCCCCCAAATAAGCAATCCTAACCTACCAATGGGTGACTTAGAATGAAAGACTCTTGTTTATGATTTTAGCCTTAAGTATAAGGGTTTGAAGGATGATTTCTCATGCAACACTGAGCAAAAATGGTGCCAATGTGTCAAAGAAAGCAATATCGGACAACATTGTCATCTTCACCCATGGGTAATGAGGCCCTCTGCCTCCTGTGGTGGAGCTCACCTGGGGATCCTGGACTAGAGAAGGTCAGTAGGGAGCTGAAACATTCCCCACTGTCCAGCTGTAACAAAGCCTGAATGTTCCGTGGGGAAAAACACCAGTGACCTCTACCCTCCCAGCCAGAAAGGTTACCAGTGTTGGCTGAGAGATGAGCAATATCTCTTACCTGACTCATAAACACCAAGGAGGACACCCCAGGTATATCAAAGAGACCAAAAGAGCAACACAGAATTCTTCCCCCATCTGACAGCAAAGAAGCAGCACCTCCCTTTCCCTCTTGGGAGGAAGTAGCTAAAACAGAGGCTTAAATAACATAATGGAGTCTCAAAATATAACATGCCACATTCCTGTGCTTCAGTTAAGAGTTTCTCTTCATACCAACGGCCTGGAAGAACTCAATCTCAGTGGAAAAAGACAAGCAATTGGTGTGCACACTAAGATAACAGAGATGTTAGAATTAATGGACAATTTTAAAGCAGCTATCAAAATTACTTCAATAAACAATTATGAACACCCTTGAGACACACATAAAAAGACAAAGTCTCAATAAATAGGCACAGCAAAGAAAGGGAAGGTACAAAAAGACCCAAATGGTATTTTAGAACTGACAATTTAGACACCACAATACAAAATTCAATGGGTGGACTCAAGAGAAGACCAGAGAGGATGGGGGTGGGGAACAAAAGCAGTAAATGGTAAGAAAAGTGATTTAAATGATGCAATCTGAACAACTAAAAGGGAAAAAATAAAAAGTTGAGCACAGCTTTCGGAACCCATGAGAGGGCCTGGGACCAAAGTTGAAGTTTGCATCAGCTGCCTCAGAAGGAGAAAGAAGGAATTAAAAACTCAAAGAAATGTTGGCTGGAAACATTCCAATTTGGCAAAACACTTATATACAGATTTAAGAATTGAGTGAATCTCAAAAGGATAAATGGAAATAAATTCACACTGGGACACATTATAGTCAAACTTCTGAAAACTTAAAAATTTATATTTTAAGTTTCTTTTCCACATTGTGTGTTGTAAGAATGCTTAACATGAGATCTATTATAGAAGTCTTTTGGCTCTTCTTTGATACCATATGGATTTTAGGATTATTTTTATTGATATAATTTTGTGAAAATGACAAGGATATTTTGATAGGGATTGCACTGAATCTGTAGATTGCTCCCGGCAACCTGGTCATTTTAACAACATTGGTTCTTATCCATGACCATGGGGCCATGAGATGTGTTTCCATTTGTCTGTGCCTTCTTCAATTTCGTGTAGAGATATTTCATCTTCTTCATTAAATTTATTTCTCAGTATTTTTTTGTTACTTTTGTAAAAGGAATGACCACTTTTTTTTCTTGGTCAGATCATTATTGACATATAGAAGTCTGTTGCTTTTTGTACATTGATTTTGGTATCCTGCTGCTTTAACTGAATTCTATTACGGAACACTTACCATGAAATCCAGCCTTTTATGACAGTTCCTCAAAAACTAAAACCAGACCTACTATATGACCCAGCAATCCCATTGCTGAGTGTATAACCAAAGGAGAGGAACTCAATATATGGAAAATACATCTGCACTCCCCCGTCTATTGCAGCATTAATCACAATGGCCAGGATTTAGAATCAACCTAAGTGTTCCTCAATGGAGGAACGGATAAAGAGATTGTGATACATACACATGATGAAATATTCCACAGCCACAAACAAGATACAATCCTAACACCTGAAACACCATGGATGGAACTGGAAATCACTGTTAAGTGAAATAAGGCAAGCACAGAAAGATAAATATCACATGTGTGATATATATAATTAACATGTGTAAGCTCAATAGTAAAAACATCGATCTCATGGACAGAGACAGTAGATTGATGGTTACAAGAGGCTGAGTGAGGTAGTAGGAGAGGGGGAAAGGGATAAAGTGAGGATGTTTATTGCGTGTAAAAATAGAATTAGATAAGCAGAATAAATAATACAGTATTGATAGTGTAACAAAGTGATTATAATCAACAGTAAGTTAGGATATACTTTAAAATAACCAAGAGAGTGGAACTGGAATGCTAAGAACACAAAGAAATGATAAATTCCTGAAGTAACTGATAACCCTGATTTTATTAATTCGTATTATATGCCTATATCAAAACATTGCCTGTATCTTACAAAGATATACAACTATTATGCCCCTAATAATTAAAATTTAAGAAAAGTTTTAAAAGATAGGATAACATAGGGATCTTTGTGGTGATGGCAAAGTTCTGTATCTTGACCTTATGTCAACATTTCATCACGTCAATAGCCTGGTTGTGTGTAATTCTGCAAGATGTTACTGTTGGGGGAAATTGTCAAAAGAATACATGGAAACTTTTTGTATTATTCCTTAAAACTGCTATTGAATCTATAAAATAAAAAGCTTAATTCAAGAAAAGACAATGAATAGCAGTCAGGATAAATACGTATGTTGTTTTAAAAGACAGACTTTCTGGTGGATTGAAGACAAAAATAAGTCAAAATAAATTCAGTGCAATTTTTTTTTAAATACTAGACCAATCTCAAAGCAAGAAATAACATAGATACTAAAGAGGAAATTTTCATAATAGTAAAAGAATGAATGTTAAAGGATAGGATAGTTCTAATTACACCTTAATAACACATCTACAAAATATTTACAATAAATTGAAAAAAAAGTCAAGGAGAAATAAGCAAAGTTAATTGATCATTTTGATATACCATTCATAGTAACTAAAAATTAAGCAGAAAAAATAACTGAATAAAATGATGGAATGTTTGATCAACATGATTAATAAACTTGACCCACTAAACATATAGAGAACATTAAGTATACATTTTGCAGAATACACATTCCTTCAAGTGTGCATGGAACATTTACTATTATTGATCATAGAACATGCCAGTAAGCAGGCTTCAACAAATTTTAAATAACTGAAATCATGTTACATTTTTTTTCTGATCATAGTGCAAATAAACTGGAAATTTTAAAATCGTATTTAGAAAAATTCAAGTCCCTAAAAATTAAATGTAATAATTTTTAATAGTTTATTACTCAAAGAAGAAATAACAATGGAAATTTCAAAAGTTAAACTCAATCAGAATAAATAGGTCACAACTTGTGAGACGAGATGCAGCTAAAGCAGGAATTAGAGAGGGATATAAAGTTTTAGACACATGTGCACCTGTCAGCGTGTATGTGAATGTGTAAAAACCGAAATGAGCTAATACAAAATATAAAACATAAGTGTAGGTAAATTTTGCTTTTAACAATAAGACTGATAAGATTCTGGTAAGACTGATCAATAAAAACGAGCAAAAACAAAAATTACCAGTATTTTTGGTAGAGGAAGACATTAGTATAGATCTAACACTCAGCAAAGTGATAAGAATAGTGTAAATTTACATCAAGAAACTTGAAAATTCAGATGCAATAAATTACTTAAGCAGAATGGAACAAAACAAATATGAAGAGAAATGGAAAAGCTTAATAAATTGATATATATTAAAGAAATAACCTATGTAAATAAAGTTTGCCATAAAGTAAACTCTAGACCCAGATCACTGTAAAGGTTATTTCCCCCAGCCAAACAAGAAAGAAATAGCACCAATAATATAGAGAAAGTGGAAACTCTTATCAACTTGGTCTATGAAGCCAACGTAACCTTGATTTCAAAATACAGCAATCTGGCAAGGACACTATACAAAAGAAAACTAAAAATGGAATATCTTAGAATACACTTGGAAAATTCTTAAACAAAATATAAGCAGATCAGATAGAATAATAGCTTTTATTCAAGTGTAGTTTGTTCCAAGAATGCAAGAAAATCTTAACATTAAATAGTCATTAATATTGACAGAATGAAGAAGGAAAATATGTAACTATCTCAATAACCGTGGAAAATGCATGTAATAAAATTCAAAACCTATTCATGTATTTGTAAAAGTTACTAAAATTGAGAGTAAAAAATAATGTGATAAAATCATTTTCAAAATAAAATCCTCAGTCAGCAACATACTTTATAGTGAGATAATAAAACCTTCGCCCAATTTTGTGAACCCACTGCCACCATAAGAGGTTGTATGTTACCACTGTTTCTTTTCAGCACCGTATTTGTCTTCCTAAAGAAACATCAATCAATCAATCAATCATAAGTAGATTCACTTATTTTCTTTTTTTGGTGTGTGGGGGGCAGAGACAGAGTCTCAATCTGTAGCCCTGAGTAGGGTGCTGTGATGTCCCAGCTCACAGCAACTTCAAACTCTTGGGCTTAAGCAATTCTCTTGCCTCAGCCTCCCAAGTAGCTGGGAATACAGGTGCCCACCACAACGCCTGGCTATATTTTTTTGCAGTTTTTGGCTGGGGCCAGGTTTGAAGCTGCCACCTCTGGTATATGGGGCCGGCGCCCTACTCCTTGAGTCACAGGCACCACCCTGGCTTTTTTTTTTCCTTGCAGTTCTCATTGTTGTTTAGCAGGCCCAGGCCAGGCTATGTTTGAACCCACCACCCTCAATGCATGTGGCCAGTGCTATAACCACTGTGCTACGGGTGCTGAGCCTTACTTATTTTTTAAAGGCAAGCATGGAACATAGTATTAAGGAACAGAAAGGCAGGTTTACAGAGTAAGAGCCAGATATAGGCTCACGGAACAAGTACATTCACCACAGACAGTGAACAGGCTCCACTGCCCGAGCATGTGGGCAAAGAGGCCAGGAGGACAATGATACATTTAAAATAAAGAAATAGAAGTTAATCTTTACACATCATTAAGTACATAAAAATTCTAGTGGAATCTCAAATTCATGAAAACTGATAAGTGTAATTAACAAGGTCACCAAAAACAGAATCAATTAAAACATTTAGTTTTATACACTAGAAACATTAATCATTAAGATCATGAGATCATAGTCACCGTGCCACACAATACCTCACATACCTCAGAATAAATTTGTTGAAAGATGTGCAGGATTTCTACACTGGGAACTAACAAATATTGCTACGAGGATATAAAGATAAAAATAAATGCAGAAAAATAATATATTCATGGATAGAAGTACTCAATATTTTTAAAATATTAATTTTACTCTACTCCATCTATAGATATAATGCAATTCAATTAAAAAGCCAAGCATTTTTAGAAATTGACAATGTAATTCTAGTGCACTCTGAAAGAAGGGTAAGGGACTAAAGTAAGGGACTTTACATCAGATTTCAGGATTTATTCTAGGGCTACAATAATTAAGAAATGTTTTGTTAACAAAAAGTCTGGCAATCTAATCAGTTAAGGAGAATAGAAAATTCAAAAAGAGACACACCTTTGCCCAATTTTGCCCAATTCAAAAAGAGACACACCTTTGGCCACATGCACCTATACGGTCACCTGGCTCACATTGCCATGGCAATATAGTGAGAAAAAAGTGGTAGTTTTAATTAATGGTGCTGTGTTAATTGTTATTTGTGTGATAAAATATGAACAATATGAATTTTCAGCCTTACCTCATGCAGTACACACAAAAAGTAATTCCAGATGAATTATAAAATAAAGTAAAATAATGCAACTTCTAAATAAATACAATCATGACAATGGGGTGGGAAATGTCTTAAAATGAAAATAAAAAGCATTATTCATAAAGAAAAGGTTAAAATAATTGATAAATTGAAATACAAAACATTTTAACAAATTTTGGGGGCATTTGTTATATATATTTAAGGTATATAGTATAACATTTTAATATGCAATGCAACAACTACTACAATCAAGTTATCGTATCCATCATCTTCTGTAATTACCCCTCTCCTCTTTTTCATTCCTTTGGTGTGGTAGGAGCTCTTGCATAGTAAAATCTACTCAATTAGAAAATGTCTAGTATACAGTGAAATGTTAGACATTATCGTCATCACAGTGTACATTAGATTTCTACACTTATTCTTCTTACATACCTGTAACTTCACACCTTTGGACCTACATCTCGCCATTCAACACACCCACACACACCTCTAGACAAAAGAGTACAATCTATTTGATTCCATTCCATTAAATAAAGAAGAGCAAAAATGATACATGGTTTTAGAAGTCAGGATAGGAATTATTTTTGTCAGGGTGGGTGCACCTGGGTGTTAGTGATGGACAAGGTGCAGGAAGCCCGTTGGGAGGCTGAAAATGAAATCACTGAGAAAATAATATGATTAAGATTTGTCACAATCTTACAGATGTAGGTTAAATTTCAATATAATTAAAAAATATTTTAAAATGCTAACAAGCATTGCCAATCTTACTAATAACAGGGTTCTCTTCTATAAACAAGCTCCACTTCACAGCAGTAGGTTGGAAAAAAATGAGCATTTTCAGTTAACGATATTTTGCCTTAAATGGCTATATTCATTGATTTGACTCTCCTGTTAGGTACAGACTTAGCTTCATGTGACATTGGTGGCAGGTGTTTGTGAGTCATCTTAGTGCTGACCATCTACCCATATTCAGAAAGGCTATTAAAGATGTGCAAACATTAATTTTGTCATTCATTCAGTCAGTAAACACTTGCTGAATGTCTTCTCTGTGACTGCATTCATTATATTATATAGCGAGGCTATGAGAGAGACACATGACCTGGATCCTAGTTTACAGGTGCCTAATGGAGCTGATGGACAACTGCAACAGATGATTATAATAATAAAAGTGCATTGCCGAATAGGTACAGAGAGCCAAGAAAATATGGAAAAGAGATACTGTTTACTTACTCAGCAACAGTAGCAAAAAGAATCTTACAAGATAATCTCCATAGTGAGAACCTTTAAAAGTCTATGTGTAGGAGAATGAGCACCAGGCTTGTGGGAGTGGCCACAGGTTCTTGAGGGAGGTGCTGGAAACAAGACGATCTCCTAGCCAGCATGGAGAAGTTTGGCTGCTGGGAGACAAGCCCTCAAGCAGCTGTAGGAGTTAATGAGTTAAGATTGGTGGCTTGTTAGCACGCAGGTGTTATACTTTAGACATTCCTCGTGCAGCAGAGTGGGACTCTGAGTGGAAGAGCACGTAGGACCATTAAACACAGTCGCTCAGGTGTGTGGTCCCCCACACCTGTTATAAAATGCTTCAATAAAAGGCCAGGACAGCAGTTGCCCAGGGCTACCCTGCACTTATGGTGAGCCCACCTCTTGCAAGCTTGTACTTCTATCCATGTCACGCCTGTTTCCTTCCTGTGGGGATGGTGACAGGTCATTAGGGGTCATGACATCTGTTGATAAATTTCAAACATTCCCCAATATCACACAAAGCCCTAAAGGATGATGACATGGGACATGGCAGGTGGGTTTATGCTGCAAAGAAGGAGGGCTGGTAGGTACCAGGAGGCCATCAACTCTGGCTTAAATCCCTGGCAGCAGATAACAAAGAAATAGAAGTACAATAGATAATTAAGTCTAAGTAGATAAGGGAGCTGAAATAAGGGAGCAATGGAGTAAAATATTTTGATGTAGGTCCTCTACCTCTACCGAAGTTAAAACATTTGGGTAACAGACATAAATCACCAGTTTAACAATGAGCCAACTGTGTTTTTAGATAGTGGCTCGTCAAACCACCCTAGTAGAACCAGGGCTGACTTTAGAAAATGTCTGACTGGCATCAGCCAACCATGTGACTCACCAGACTCAACCTGATGACAGAAACTGAGCAGTCAGAGGACGCCAAGCACATCCGAGGATTTTCATGGCAAAAATCATGGCTCTATATCCAGGCATTGAAGTTTATTTATGTCTCCAGACTCTATAATAAATTGCATTTGTTCATTAAGGGCATATTAAATAAGAGATTCTTTTGGACCTTTTCTAAAGTTAATTGTTCAAACTGTGAAGAATAATTCAAGTGAATATTCAAAGGCTGGGTCTCCTGTTTACCTCTGGGAGGTGGGTGGTGCAGCATTTCACAAAGAAGACTGCCTTGGCGAGAACTAAGAATTCAGTAGTTTCTCCCACCCTTTCAGTTTGCTTCCAAGGCAAAATTTCTGCATTTCAGTGCATGTTTACTCTTCTTTTTGTATCTTCTGGGGCATGGTAGTCTTTAAATTTTGTTTTATTTCTAGCTGGAAACGTGGATTTTTTTTTTTTAAATGAACGGATTTTTGAAAAATGGAATGGATTTTAAACCACTTTCACCTAGAAAAGTATGTTGACAAATAGTATCAAGGTCAAGTTGGTATTTGAAATATCAAACAACTTTAACGACAGCTAACCTGTCTTATAAAATGGCTTTACATGAGGAAGTTGACATAACTTCCATTTTACAGATTAAGACTAGGCAGTGGAGATTCTGCAAGTCAAGTGGTGAGGAAAACCTAGTGAGTGGTATGCATGGGATTTAAAAGCAGGACTTTGACCTCAACGTTTAAGATTTAAGCCCACACTGTACTGCTTCAAAGGAACAGATGGGGACAGACACAATAAACTGTGCCTTTGAGCACCTTTTGGTGTCCCTCTGTGCCACTGCTGGAGATTTACACACTGTTGGGGATATCTGGACCAGAAGCCTGAAGGGTGTCTGCTCTTTCTCCAAGTCAAGCAGAGAAATGCGAAGTAGCACAAAGTCATCCGTGTCTGTTCAACTGTGCTGCTTAGTCCTTGATTTGCTTCCTCCTTTTCTTCATAAGATACTCGGTGCTTAGGGTAAAAAGTCGCAAAGTTTTTGCTTGTCAATAGCTACCGCACATTTTACAGAATCGTATTCTGCTGGAATATTATGCTCCAGAAATCTACTGAACTCGGTTTAAGTATTAGCCTCATTGATCTTTGGCTCCATTCTTTGTAAAACATGCAAAAATGATTTCTTTGTTTTATACGGAAACTTTTAGCTGTCCTGTCATTGACCCTTAAAGAATTTTGGGGTCACTTTCTATTTCTTTTATTTGCTCTCCTCCAGTCAGTATTCCCAAAGAAACAAAAGTGAAATGAAGCTCCGACTTTTGATATCTGGGTTTTCCTATTTGTACTTTTAGAGAAGATGGACAACAACATGTCATAAAATTGGTTTTATGGTTTACTACCTCAAAGCCTTTTTATGCTGGACTAACAGTCTACAGAAAGACAAGAGAGAGATCACAGAAGACACATTTTACAGTTTTTATGTCATTTTAAGACTATAATGAAGTTACTTTAATGCATTCTAAGACTTTCTGATAAAGGTACATTTTTAAAAGTCTAATAGTACAATCTTTAAATAAACTTACTTAGTGCACTTTTTGTTTCACATTAAGTATGAATATTTAAATAGGAAAATACATATGCATATATGAGTTCACACAATTACAATATTATTACTTCAGATTTTCTTTTGTTGTTTAATTATAAAAAACTGTCCTTTGAAACCTGAAATGATCATGTAAGTGATAACATAATAGTTAAACAAAAATAATGTGGAATTTTAATTCATGTATATACAAACTGGGAACAGAATTGTACTGAATGAGTGTGGGGGAAAGGATAACAAAATTCTCTTCTAAGTTTTGTCTCCAACTCTATGACCTCAGATAGGTTTCTTTATATTCTGTAAGATGCAGGCAAAAACTGCCCCCTACCTATCTTTCGGAGCTCCTGCAAGATTTATTAAACTAAGAGATAAAACCAAACAAAATCTGTTTAGAGTTCCGATGAGAGAGAAGTTACATAAATACAAGACAGGATTTTCTTTTTTTTAATCTTCAAGAGTTCTCCAAATTAACTCACAGGACATTCTCATGAGTCAGGTAGATAATCTTAGCCCTAATTTTAAGATATGAGGCCTTAGGTTTTTCTGCCAGAACCACTTATACTGGGGGTATGAGACCAGATAAGATTACAGGATTCAGAGGTAGGCCAGTATTTGTTGGTACCTGAAAGTATTTCAGAGGGCAGCTTTAAAAAATCCCACCATCCCCTTGGAAGGCAATAAGGAAATCTTGCATGTTATTATCTTCAGTTTTCTTTCTGTGGTTCTTGATGAAATTGATCTGAAATGCAAGACACTGCGTCTCAATGGTATCCAAGGGGAGCCAAGTATTTTGTGATGTGGCATTTAATGTGATTTAGTGCAAGCAGAAGCCAAAGTATCTATTAGAAATGGAGAGACCTAAAGAAGAGGAAAGAAAAAAGCCAGCGTGACAGTTCACCTGTAGCTAGTGCAGCAGGGTTAGGAGAGGAGTGAGCATGCCCTTCTTGAACTTTCTCCTCCCACCAAATAAAAGCTAAAAACATTGCTAACTTGTTTCCAAAATTGCTTGCTCATATTACTAAAAATAATTCAAGGCGGTAATTAGATTTCCTGGCACACAGCAAATCATCAATAAGTATTGTCTGTTACTTGCTGGATTGGGAGTAGAAACTCTATTCCATAAAGTCAAGCTCATATTAGGAATAAAAATGGCTATGTGGCTATGTAGAAGACTGTCCTCTTGCACTGAACTCCTGTGGGACCCTGAATGTTTACTTAAAATCATCTACAAAGTGGGGAAAATGTTAGCAGTACTTAGCTGAGACAAAGATAAGAAAAAAAAATTACAGGAGGTGGAACATTTAAACGTCTTAGTATCATTCTCTGACAGAGAGGTCACACCTCTGATTTTACAAATTATTAACTACTAGTTGTACAGGTAAGATTACTACTCCCACGTCACTTGGCTTCCAGCCATTATTTATTGAGCACTTAATGAGCTAGGCACTGAGTGAGATGTTGGGGAGAGAGGAGATGTGTAAGGAAGACTTTATCCACATGCAGATTTTTTCAATGTTACTAACATAGAACAGGTTCATGTAAAATAACCGAAGCCTGTAAAATATACTAAGAAGGAACTAGTAAGATACTGATACAGAACAGGGAAGAGAAATTTCTTTTTTTATGTATGGGGTCAGGGAAAGTCTCTCTGAGGATGTATATTGAAAGTGAAGGGCTCAAGAAGAAGAGTCAGTCATGTGAAGTGTGTAGGAATGTGGGGTGGGGGTGGGGCATTCCAGGCAGGTGGAACAGCATGTGCAAAGGTCATGAGGTGGAACAAACTAAACATGGCGGAGGAAGGAATAGCACGGCATGGCTGGAGCATAGGGGTGAGGGGAAACAGTGATGCCAAGTGTGATCAAGGAATGGACACCTAACAGGCCATGGCAAGGAGTTTGGATTTTTTTATACTTATGAAATACTACTTTTGCTACTTTGCAGGGCAAGGTGTCCAAAGACTTTTTTATTATGCATATCGATCAGCATATGGCTCCAAAATGAGATATATATATATATGTGTGTGTGTGTGTGTGTGTATGTATACACCCATACAAACACAGGTGTACTTTTATTAATATCATATTTATATAAATGTAAAACTACATATGATAATCAGTCACTAAATATTAGCAGGGCTAAATCCTAATCTTCTTGATTAAAACTAAACATACCACCAAGTTCTATTATTTTCTTCTTGCAGAAAAGCGAATCATCTTGTGGTGCTATTTGGGTGCTTGTATATAACTTTGGAGATGCTATTAAGAGGAAGACAGAGCAGAGACATTGGAGAGTAGAGAGAGTAGTGAAGAGACTATTCAGCCAGTCCAGGTGAGAAGCAATGGTAATTTAGACCAAGTGGAGGCAGTTCTCAGATGCATAGTGAAGAGACTTCTTATTAGAATTACGTATCTGTGTTCACCACTGGCCTTTAGCATCAATTATTTTCCTAATAAGGGACCTATTCATATTGTAATTATTTTAGTAAAACCTATTGAGTTGTTTAGTGGGTTGCTAGACTGAAAAATCTTGAAACACACTTTTCCCCATGCCTTGTAGACTTCTAGAAAAGGGGATGGTTCAGAAAACCACTGGTACTTTCCTCTAGGCTTATAGACAAAGGTCAGTGGGGAGCAGAGCTTTAAGATACAAAATGAATCTATGTAGATATACAATACTGCGTAGAGCCAATTGTTTCATATTTGTGTTCATCTTTTCTCAAATAAATAAGAATTCAATTTGTATCCATTTCTTTATCAAATGAATAATTGAAACAATAATTCATGCTTGTGTCCTTTTTTTCTCAAATGAATAATTAAAATAAATAATCATTCACATTTGTGTCCTTTTTATCAAATGAATAATTAAAAACTTGCCTGTTCTCTATGAACTTCCCAGCAAATTAACTGCAAATACCTCCACTTTAAAGGGAACATTCTGACAAGTGTGGTTGGAAAGACATAAATTGTAATTTCTGGGAAAGAAAAATCAACTCTACTGCATCAATTTTCTTTAGGAAGACCTTCATCTTAAAACCAGATAAAAGAAAAAAATATATGGAAATTTTGGTAGGGCAATAATAAACTAAGGCAAGAACCTTCTCAAATGAGAAATTATTTGGTTTCCAATTCTTTAATCTGGTTTTCCTTTCTTGGAGGAATTCCCACGCACTTACCCAGACTGGAAAGAAGGTTAGCAGGGCATAGAAAGACGTGATTAAGCAAATGATCCTGCAAAGCTCTAAAACCCTTCTGAGGAGAGGAAAATGACCGCCCTGGGTTTTGACAAAGAGCACTTGCAATTTGGGAAGGAGAGCGGATCTCTGGCTTGCTTCTCCTCCATCTAGAGGCCACAGCCTGCCAGACAGCGTTTCTGTTTTAGGAGGATCCAGGTTTGGGTAGCAAAGATGGTTTTGGAAGAACAGCCTGTCTCTCTCCTGTAATGACAAATAGGACACTCATTTGTCCTTTTAGACACTCAGGTTTAATGACTGAGAACTCTTCCCTCTCTGCATTTGCACTTTGACTGCATTCGTCATAAGAACAGTAATTTAGAACAAACTTTCAATAACAACTCTCCGGATTGGACTGATAGAAGTTTTCTTGGACAGCTTCAGAAAGGGTTTCCTTTTCTGAAGAGTAATTATCACCCTATGTTACTTTCAAGCTGGCCTCATGGTAAATGTAGAATTCAGATTTTTCAGTGAGGTTACCATTCTATATGTGAAAATAAACCAAAAAAAGTAATTAAAAACAAAAATCATCTCTGTTTTGTCGAGTCATTCATTTAGTCGATCAGTAAACATTTATTGAATAATTTCAGCAAATGTTGTTAGGAATACAAAGCACATGTTATTAGGCATATGAAATTGAAGGCATTTCAGCCCTTAGCAAACTGTTCAAAAAAGGTTCGGATTTTGAGAAATTCTTTGTAATTTTCAAAGCCTATTCACCTGCTATAAATTTTCATCTGAACTTATGAACAGTAGCAGGGGCCCTGGGCTGGGCAGATACTATACACTTACAATTATAGATTTGAGGAGTGAAAGGGATTGTAAGGTCATCTAATGTGACCATGGAATTTTAAAGCACAGGAAGCCGAGAAACTGTAACTTGTCTGAGATCCCACAGCAAACCAGAGGCAGAGTCTCCAGCACAGACTTGGGAACAGGGATCTCAAAGCACGCGTAGGTAGCCCCGGACTAAGTACTGAATAACACAGCATAAATACAGTACTGTGTCTCTTTTCCTGTATTTATTTAATATGCAGGTATGTGGTAGATGCATAATAAATATTTGTTAGTTACTGACTGATAAATGTCCTACTCTGTAGAGTACGGTGCCAAACTGAGGATAAAATGGCAAACAAAATCAACAGACCACTTCTTCCGAGTTGCTCACAAATCGGTCTTCCTTTTCTTAATGAATGTGGGCTCTTAGGGAAGCCCTCATATACCATACGTATATAGGCGTGTGCACCTATGTAGATACCTACAAAATAGTTCCTGGAAGTTGGGTTTGGGGAAATGTTCTCTGAAATATAATTGCTTGCAGGAAGGTTGGCTTCAAAGACAGTGAGTGCTTTAGGTCAGGAAATGAGCTTCATTATTGATGGGAAAACTCCCCCCAGCCCCCACCCCCGATCATTTTAATTACATCACTCTCAGCTGCTGCCTTTGCTGGGCTCACCCCCAGGCTGGGTCACACAGGCTCTGCTCTGGGTAAGGTCAACATGCCAATGCGCCGAGAATAAGAGAGGCAAAGAGCAAAAGACACCCATCCCTACCTCCTAAACTGGAAAAGACCAGAAAGAGAGAAAAAAGGTACCAGCAACAGAGACTGACAGAAACGGTAGAGCAGGAATAGGAAGCTTCCTACACAGCAACCGCTCCGGGAGCCCGGCTCGGCCGCCCCCGCGGGCGGGGCGCGCGGACTCCAAGCGGGGCCCGCGGCCGCGGGGGCGCAGGGGGCGGTGGCGCGGGGCGGCGGCTGCGGCGCCCGCGCGGCCGGTGGGGGTGGAGGCGGGGCGGGGGCCGGCGCGGAGCATCCAGCGCTCCGAGCCCGGTGCGCAGCGCAGCTCGGCAGTGGGACGCGGCGCCCGGAGCCTCGGCAGCAGCGCCCGCCCTCCGTCCCGCGTCGCCCGCCAGCGCGCCAGCGCCCGCTCCGCCTGTGACTTCAGTTCGGCTCCACCCCCGCGTGGCGGCGGCTCGCTCCGGACGGACCCGCGCTCGGCACAAGCCCAGCCCGGGCGAGCGGCCGCCACCTGCCCGGCGCCGCCTCCCGCCCCACCGCGGCCCAAGTTGGATGGAGTTGGGGTCTTGAGCGCCTGCCCCCGCAGCCCGCCAGCGGAGAGCCCCACGCTGCCGCCTTCGCTCTGGGACACCCTCTCTGCCCGTCTCCGCTCCCGCCATGGGAAAAGTTGGCGCCGGCAGCGGCTTTCTGGCCGGGATGAGCGCGCTCCTCGCCGGCGCGGGGCTCTTGGTCCTCTGCGCCCCCGGCCCCTGCGGCGGCAGCTCTTGCTGCCCCCCGCGACACTCCACCTCGACCTCACGCTGGGCATCGGCCCCGGGGGGCTTTTCTCGCCAGGGGAGGCCAGGCAGGGCTCCTGACACGCCCCTGCCCCTCCTAGTGCGCCCCCTGTTCGCAGTGGCCCCCGGGGACCGAGTGCTGTCCCTGGAGCGGGCCCGGGGCACTGGGGCGTCCGTGGCGGTTGCTGCACGCTCTGGCCGGAGAAGAAGGAGCGAAAGGGATCAGGAGAAAGCAGAACAGAAAGACAGCGGGAGTAGGAGCCCCCGGGGAATGCTGAGGGACGAAGGGCAGCAGGAACCTGGGACCCGGGAGCGGGACCCGGACAAAGCCACCCGCTTCCGGACGGAGGAGCTGAGACTGACCAGCACCACGTTTGCGCTGACAGGCGACTCAGCACATAACCAAGCCATGGTCCACTGGTCTGGCCACAACAGCAGCGTGAGTAGAATGGGACTGAGGGCGAAGGGATGAAAACTGGGAAGGGTTAAAGTCGGCCGTGTGATCTGAGGGAGAATGTGAGGAAACGGGGCTTTCCTGACTAGGACTTGGAGATGCTGCAGGCTGAAGTCTTCCCTGCTGGTTTCCCTGGGGAGTGAACACTACCTATGAAGAGAGCAATCTCCCCTCTCTCCTGTCAGCACCATCAGGGTCCTCTCCAAATGCAAAGCTTCAAACTGAGCAGACAGACCCCAATTCCCTGTTGCTCTGGTGGCCTTGATGTGTGAAACTGAAAGACCAGACACACAGGGGGGGTTGAAGTACCAACCAGAGATGAAAGGGTTAAATTTCCAGGCAGGCTGATGTTCCCTCAAGTGCCTTTCCCTTCACTTGCTAGATCTACGGACTGGCTCAAGTATGATCAGAAGACATAGGATATATGCAGGCCTTATTTTATTTTTATGCCGAGCTCCTGACCCCTTCTTCCCCGTGGGGAAGGAGAGCGGAGGTGGAGTGTGACGTGTTCTTTAGTGTATTCTCTGTTTTGAGGGACCAAAGGATGCAAGTTTTAGGGCAAGAACTCTCCCGCATCTTCTAATAGCACTAGTGAGTGTGTTTTGAGAACTGGGGATTTCCAGCCAGTGAATGAGCGGTTGTTCTCTGGCATGATCAGTTTCAGGAAGATCAGATATATCCCAGGGACAACAACTCCCTGTTCTCCCCCATTGCCTGACCTCCTCTGGTGGAGAGCACACAGAAAGCCTCAGCCTTCTCTTGATGAAGGCAGGGAAGAGATTGCTGGATTCCAGGAAGCTGGATCCTAGAGGACTTCGGATGCAAGTCCCCGAGCTTTGGTCTTATCAGGGAAGGTTTTAGATCTTTGGAATAGCCTGTGTGTCTGGCATCTGAGGGACCTATAATTGAACCTAGGAACTTCAGTGAGCTGAAATAGTAAAGAACTAGCTTTGATGGTAATAGCTGAAAATGGTTTAAAAGTGTGGAAACTTCTCTAGGCAGTAGGCAAGAAGAACATAAAAAAACGAGTTGATTAAGATGGGGGGAAATTCAAGCTACAGCTTTCACCAGGTAATTGAGACTGTAGTGTTTATAATATGCACAGTCTTTGCAGGCTGGCGCCTTTTTAAATGTTTTGTTGTGATGCAAATTGCCCAAAACTGTCCTAGAGAAGTGCCACCTCAGTAAGCTGTGCTCATTGTCAGCTTTTTAATGAGAGTTGCAAATATTTTAAAATAACAGTCCATCGCTATGAATTCCCCGAGTACCTAGATATTAAATTACGTTAAGGCAAATCCTGATATTATTTTGTACTGCTATCTTTGTCTTGAGAGTACCAGCAAGATCTTCCCTACAATTCAGCCTTCATGACAGAGGCTGTGATTTTACAACTCCCAGGAGTGGTTTAATCAAATAATTGAAGCTGAAATTCTTTCCATTCAAGTTCTGGAGACCTTTGTCCTTATTTCTTATCTTAACTATTATATCTATCATATCATAGCCACTAAAATTAATCCTGTAATTTGAACTCGAATCTTAAACTGATTGAATAACTTTCACACTGCTCTAAGTGATTAACTTAAAGTGTCTGGCTTTAAGGGAAAATTTTAAACACATCCTACATGTCAGATCTTGTTGTATTAAGAAGTAAAAGACTTTGGACTCAAATATTTCTGGCTTTTAATGTAATTCAAGTCATAAAATATCACTCACCCATTAGCCCTCCTTTTTCAGTTCATCTCTTGAAAGATCTTGGAAACCGTCAGAAAAGGAAAGTACATCTTTGGCAAATTTTAATCTCCATTTAAGAAGTGGGGCCAAACACTTCCAGCCTTTTATTTATTTACTTATTTATTTATTTAAATAGATGGTACTTATAAGTCCAATAGGGCTTAATAGGATCAGGGCTTAGGATATGTAAGTAGGTCCAGATAATGCAGGAAATAAAGTGGTGAGGGTTAAAGTTTTGATTACTCAAATTATGTTAACTATTAAGGTGGAATTTCTGCCCTCTGAAGTCTCTTATTCCAAAAAGATCCTTTCTGCCTCTTTTCTGTTCTGCTCACCACATTCAAATTGTTTGCTTGTTTAATACATAGATACAGATAATAGAGAAAGAAGTAGTTACTATCCAGGTCCTCCCAAACAAAGCCGGTTTTACTTATCTGGACCAGACTCAGGGGAGAAAAGTTTAAAATGTTTTCAAAAGGGAAGGAAGAGGCATAAAGAAACTTTTCTGGCAGTTTTGTGTAACGGTAAAGTAGAGACCTGAATTCTAGTTCCACTTATTTGTGATTTGACTGTGGCAAGTTGCTTGCTCTCTGAAAGTGGACTTTGCCTTTCCTATGGAAGGTCAGTGCCTGTCCGACTAATTACAGAGAGTTACAAGCTTGGATGTATTAATGCGTAAGAGGGCAGTGTGACTGTGTAGCCCTGTACACCTGTTTGCAACTGTCCTAACACTTCACCTTCCTTCAGAGCAGGAAATCCACAGGACTGGGGGCTCTCATATTTTCAAAGTGAGATGCCCTCCCCTGTAAACCTTGCTCCAACCCATTCTGGTCCCCAGGCAACACACATCCTCCGAACCTGTCTCACCTTTCGCTAAAAGCCTTTGCTAAGAAGAGCCTTTGGGTGCAATGACGCCTACATTGAAGGTGTAAATATATGGTAATTATAGGCTGCCTGTCAAACTGATGAGGACTTCTGGATGGCTCACTCAGCTCCTTCCCTTTTCTTTCCTGCCCCCTCAACTGTTGGACTTGTGCGGTTGTGTAAAGACATGACTGTTTTGCCTCGTCTGTGGGTGTGAAGTGATTCCTCTGTGCTGCAGTCTTGCTTGATGGAAACTGTTGCTAGAGTTGGTGGAACACCTGGGGGGGTCTTCTGGCATGAAAGGTGCTGGGTATGAATCACTTGTCATGAGCCTGGTGTCGTAAGCAAGAACATATTGTTCCTACCCTACTCATCTCAGGCATGCTGTGCCCTGATCTAAATTTATGTAGTAATCCATAGAGTGTTAAAATATATGCTTGCCTTTATATGTATGCATGATGGTCTCTGTGTTTATTCTTTATTTCCAAGGAATTTTAAAGTGGGAATTTTTTATACCCGTCAATCCTTAAAAAATCCTTGGTGGGTTCTAGGCCGGTGACAAGTGTTAATATCTGTTTTTCACATTTTTCTCCTGGAGTTAGTTTGAATGTTTCAGTTCTCTGCTCTGCCCCTTTATCTATCACTGGGAATACGATTTGTTAGCAGAGGCTTTACTTGGCTCATATTTTGCCATATGGTATCTTTAATGCTGCCTTTATGACAGAGCGTGACGGTCTGGTTGGTTTCTAGGTACTTCTTTCCTGTTAGTTGTTCCAGGACTTGACATTTATTCTCCAAACTTAGTGAATACATCGAGTCTTAAACTGGGCCAGGTTTTCAGGGAGATGCCTTACACTTCCTTAATTTGCACAAAAATATTGTGAGTAGGTATTATTATTGCTGTTACATAGAGGGGGAAACTGAGGCCCTGGAAGGCTCCGTGAATTGCCAAAGAGTTACAGGTTGTCAGTTGCAAAGCCAAGACTGGCACCCAGATGGATCTGACTCCAAAGCCAAGACTGGCACCCAGAGGGATCTGACTCCAAAATCCCAAAAGGGTGGCTTTTCCTAGCGACCTTAAAGTAGGAGAGAAAAACTCAGACCTTTGGGAATCTGTATTTTAAACTATCCTATCTTGAGCTGATCTGCGATGGTGGTGGAGGAAGGCATCCTCTGAGCGGGAAGCTCTGTCTCCTTGTAGAAAGCAAAAACTTCAACATGAGCCTGTCACATTGCACTCCTTACCTTAAGTAGTGAGTTGGTTGTTCTCTCATCCACCCACCTCTTCATCTTTAGTGAGGCATGGAATCTGCACCTGGTGATTCAGTGCGCCGAGGTAACCTGTGATCATTCAGCTTTCAGCTCGGCAGCTCTTCAGGACAGACAATTTTAGATGGCTTCCTCTTCTCTTTTGATCTGATCTTACGGAGAGGTTGGCTATGAACGTTTGATTTGTGTACACATTTTGATACAGTTTTTTTAAAAAAAAGTTTTACGTGACCTTTTGTTAAGTAAAATTTAGATAAAAGATTTTCACTTTGTCTAGCAAGCCCACGTAATTGCCACTTTGATTAGTATTTTCTGTTATTGATAAAAGCTAATGTGGTGTGGCATGGAAGGCCGTGGGTTTGGAGGCAAACAGATGTGAGTTTGAGTCTGAGCTGTCCTGCTTACCAGCACACTGCCTTGAGCAAGACACTTAAATTCTTTAAGCCTCCCTCTCCTCATGTAAAATATGCAAATAGTGTATCTTTTGTAGGTTTATTTTTTCCCCCGAAGATTTGACATTATATAGCTTAATACATGCTGCTTCTCTTTATTAGGCGAAGAAAGAGTTCACTGGAAATTAATGATCATGGGTTATAGTCTTTGTGGTATACAAAAAATAGATAGGTAGTCATAGAATGTTGAAATTTTGTGGCCTCAGTTTCATCCTCTGTAAAATGACACAGTCATCGAAAGCACTACTGAAATCTCTGATAGGTCAAAATTAATATAATATTTTGTTCAACCTGTAGATATTATGCACCCACTATATTTAAAAAGTGTACTGGAAGGGTTAGGGATAAATGACACAGTGACCTGTACTTTTGACCTATAAGTTAGGAAACCTTTTTTTTCACAAGATTCTTTTCTCACAGTTTGTGCATTTTTTATTATGGGAAATCAAGAAATTTGAAATCTAAGCAGGCATTCATTTCTATCTGGCTACACGGATTTGCAGCAAAACATAATTTATTAGGTTTATTGTATCACATCTTCATGTTAAGTAACTTGCTATCTTTGAACTCCAAAAAAGCCTTTTGCGAAATTAGAAAGTAAACCTTTCTCAGATGATTAAAGGGATTTTCTAGAACAAAGTGACAGGAATGTTGACTTGGGAAACTACTACTTGCACATCCTTTTAAAGAGGAATTTTAGAAACTCTTAGGGTCGGGTGTAAAAGCAGATGAAATAAATTTATTTATGAAAGCACCAGTTGCTCACAATTAAGGAGTGATTGCAATGTGCAAGCTTCAGGCTAAGAACTTAACCCCAATTATCATATTTACTTTAAGTTACACAAATATTGATTGAGCTCCTGATGCTTGTCAGACATTGGTATGGCAATAATTGTGGAGTAGTACACAGAGATGAAAAGAAATTGTCTCCAAAGAGGTTTCAGTCTTGCATCCAAAGAATTCTCTTAAGATACAGCAGGAGATACAGGTCCTCTGAGGCGACAACATACTATAGGAACTCAGAGGAGGGGTGGACATCTTCTGGATGCTGTGGTCGGTTAGCTGGAGTGGGTGCTTCAACTGAACCTGGAAATGTATAAAAATTGTAGTTTAACAGTTGGAAATTACTTCAAGGATATTTTGAGCTGAAAGGATGGAATAAGTAAAGTTCAAGAGAAGAGATGTAAACATCCCCATCTATCTTCAAGAATTTAACCTGCTTTAAAAATAATGTTTACCTAAAGCTTCGATCTTAGAGTTGCAAAAATAAAGTCTAAGAAAAAAATAGACACATCAATTTTGTAGTAAATATGGGTATATTTTAAAGCCAATGAGAAAATCAAAACCTGGATGGTCACTGTGCCACATGACTGCCCTTATTTGCACCTTAGATCCCAGCAGGAGTCATTATTGTTTCATTTTTACCTCGACATTTTCCACACACTGTTTTTTCCAAAAGCACTTTTTTTGTGTGTAAGTTCTTGGTGAGAAACATCCCTGGTCAGGCTGCCTGGAGAAAAAATTAATTTGGCTCCCTGCCATCTTATGTTAAGTCACTAAAATGTATGTAAAATATTTGCCTTGTCTTTGTGTATGTCTCAATTACTGTCCTGTATCTCTACCGAGAAGGCGTGGAGAATGCACCTGTGTCTCCCAGAGGCCAGGCAGTATCTCTGCAGTGGGCAAAAGGGATGACGGAGAAGAGATGGGGTCAGTGTGAGGTGGGGCCCGGTCCAGGGATGTTTAAGCTTTACTCTTGAGGTGCTCAACTCTGCTCAAATCTTAAGGATGGAATAGGTAAAGATTTGGCAAGAAACAAATCTTACTGAGCAAGGTTTATAATGAAAGAACAGAGTCTATTGTAGAATGTAGGTGGGGGGCACAAATGCTCTGTAAAAGACCCTATATGAAATTTTACACGTGTCTGAAAGATACTGTGTCTATTTCTATAGCACTTCTGAATGTTTTTATACCACTTTAGATCAGTTATAGCCCATTTTTCTCTTTGCAAAATGTTTCCGTTTTCAAAGATTGAAACATTACTTCTATGACTTAAGTTTTATTCTCACCACAGTCCTAGAAGATAGGAAAGACAGATATCATCTTCATTTCTCAGATAAGAAAAGCAAGGTGCTTTACAGGTCTTTTAGTGGAAGAAGAAGGTCAAAAACACTCTATCACACTGTAGGACTTATTCTTTGTAGGACCAACATAGGTAAGAGTTAGGATACAGTTGCATCCTGACCTTGTGGTTTGTCGGAAGCCTGTGCACCTGTGTCAATAAGATTTGCTATTGTGGGCTCAGTGCCTGTGGCTCACCTAAGGTGGCGGGTTCGAATCCAGCCTGGGCCACCAAACAACAATAATGACTGCAACCAAAAAAAAAAAAAATAGCCAGGCATTGTGGCGGGCGCCTGTGGTCCCAGCTACTTGGGAGGCAGAGGCAGGAGACTCACTTGAGCCCAGGAGTTGGAGGTTGCTGTGAGCTGTAATGCCACGGCACTCTACCCAGGGGGACAGCTTG
>CAUYTI010082799.1:0-20445 GCA_963575145.1 Galago senegalensis
TCCCAGCTACTTGGGAGGCGGAGGCAAGAGACTCGCTTGAGCCCAGGAGTTGGAGGTTGCTGTGAGCTGTAATGCCACGGCACTCTACCCAGGGGGATAGCTTGAGGCTCTGTCTCAAAAAAAAAAAAAAAAAAAAAGAAATAAAACTATTTATGTATGAAAAGATAGGCCTTGGATCAGAACTAAGAAGGAGAGGTCAAACTATAAGGGAGCTAGTTTCCTCTCTGAACCAACAATAACAATAATAAAAAAGTTGAGATATCTTTTTTCTCTTTTTTAATTTTTTTTCTTTTTTCTTCAGCCTGACAATGTTAGAAGCAAAAAAGGGGTAGAAGGACAGAATGATTGAGAATATAAAGAGACTAGTGCTCAAATTCTATCCTTTAGAAGCTGGGATGTAAGTATTCAGGTTTAAGTTATTTGTATTCCTTTAAGCCATAGGTTTAAAAACTGATTGACAGTGACCTACATGTACAAAGTCCATAGCAAATATAGTTATCCCTCAGTATCTATGAGAGATTGAGTCTAGTATCCTTCCTTAGATACCAAAATCCACATGGGCTCAAGTTCCTTACACAAAATGGTGTAATATTTGCATATAACCTATGTATATTCTCTGTTTTCTTTAAGACATCTCTAGATTATTTATAGTTCCTAATTCAATGTAAATACTATGTAAATATTTATTATACTCCATTGTTTAGAGAATATACACAAGGAAAAAAGGTCTATACATTTTCAGTAGAGCAGCACATGTACATTTTTTCTTTTCTTTTCTTTTCTTTTTCTTTTTTTGTTTTTGAGACAGAGTCTCACTATGTCACCCCGGGTAGAGTGCCATGGTGTTACAGCTCACAGCAACCTCAAACTCTTGGACTTAAGCAATTCTTTTGCCTCAGCCTCCCAGGGAGTTGAGACTATAGGTGCCTGCCACAGCATCCAGGTGGCTGAGGCCAGGTTTGAACCCACCACCCTCAGTGTAGATGTATGTGGCTGGCATCCTGCTAACTGAGCTATAGGGGCTGCCGAAATCACCCACTTTTATTCCAAATATTTTTCAATCTACAATTGGTTGAACCCACGGATGTAGAACCCATGGATACAGAAGACCAACTGTACTTCATTTTGTGGGAGAAAGGAAAAGGTCCTGGGATAGAAACAACAGTTGCAAAATGAGATTTCCATATACCTAAGGAAAACCAGTAGAAATATCCTGGGAATTTATACTGTATTTTTTACAGGATATGGTACTGAGTATGAATTTACACTCTTAAAATATTAAAGGGTGGAGTCAATCCAGCATTGACATCCATCCAACATTGTTATTTTCCTTTTGCCCATTAAAAGACTCATTTAGGTCACATCTCTATCCTCTCTAAAATGAAAGTATTAATGCAAGCAGTTACTTAACACTTGGGTTGCTATTAGTGTTCCTCTAAACACCATTCCTTACATATATATATTTTACTAAACTTTGGAAGCACTAGAACAAATTGATTGTGTCTACTTTAATTAATGCCCTACGTTGTCCTTCATTATATAGTTTCACACCATTTTAACAGCTCTTACAAAAGTAAGCAATAGTGCCCTAATCACTAATATAACAACCTGTAATAAACCTCACTGTCTATGGCTCTGAAACCTCTCTGCATAAAGTGAAAGACAGACACAAAGTTTAGCATTCATTGATCACCATAATCTGGTCCCAAACTGTTTTACTTCTGATTGGTCTTCTACAAGAACAATCTGTTCCAGATACATTTTATGCTCACTAGGGGCCAAATAAATCCTTTCTTTCCTTTGCTGTATATGAATTTTTTATTTCATTGCCTCCTTTTTATCAACATACCTGTCAAATATATTCTCTTTACTCCAGACATACATATAAATTTTCTCTGAACTTTTAGACATATGTCCTAAACATTTATGTAATATTATGTATATATTAATTATATATTATAATATAATTATATATCATATAATTAATATATGCATATTATAATTTATATATTAATGTATATATTTTATGTATCTATTAATGTCACCTCTGAAGCTAAAATACTAATATCCTGACTACTTAAATATTTCTTTGTATCTAGCCCATGAAAATAATATTTATTCATAAATATTGATAAATTTTATAAAAATTTTGGGTAACTTAAATGTAAGTGATCTCGAGGGAGTTTAGAACAACTGTTATTTCTTTTAATCTCATCAACCACTGAATACTTTTCTGAAATTTTGCCCCAAATATAGGAGAGAATTTTAATTTTTAAAAAATTCAGTTCATCCAAGTTTTACTCTTTATAGACACTCTTTCACCTTTCCATGTTCTCTTTACCACTTCAAAAGTCCCCATAGCTTTGATGTTGTCAGAGTATTTTGATATCTAAGAAGAGATCTAACTTGCCAAAAAACAAAAAACAAAAGCAAGATGGAGCAAATTGCTCAATGTTAAATGGGAAAAAAAATATTAGAGAACATGACAGATGGATATATAAAAAGACTCTCCTGGCATCCCTAGCCTTATGGCATTTGAAATATTGACTAATTGGGCTATAAATTAAATCATCAGTAAAATTATATGAAATAAAAATTCTAAGAAGCAAGCTTCTCATAATCATTCTGTCATATATGAGATCATACTGAAATCATTGCAAATAAAATATGATCTTCCACAAACCTTCATTACTGATTTCCTCGTTTAATATCATTTAATCCTCATTTGCTATAATCATCATGGTTTTCTCTGATTAAATGTTAAATCTATAGGCAAACATAAATGTCTTAAAATGTTCTCCTTTTAGAAATGACAGTTTGCTTATCTGAGTCAGTGTACTTTGATTCTTTACATTTTGAGGCCAAAGGAAATCTGAATACTAAGTTTTACAAGGATTCATGAACAAAATCTCTATATGATGAAGAAATAAAAATTACATGTCTTATTGTTTTTAATCATAATTTGTTCAAATAGCATTTTATAAAACATTTTCTTCCAGAGGTAATTCTGTCTTCACTTTAACCGATTGTGCAATCCTCCCCATATTTCCTTTGTTATGGCTGATTAGAACATGAAATACCGTAATAATAAATGTGTTATGGAAACAATCATAGTAAAAGGAGACCAATAGGCTAAAATATTAAATATACCTAGTAATTTGAACTGTGTAGCATAATCCAAGTTTATGTACAGTCAATCACTTTGATCTAGCTTTATCTTTATAGTTTAATATTCGTATGTACAAATTAACAAACGTTAATGATTAGTACATTCATAAATTGTAAGAGATCTCTATTTACTCTCATTTAAGCAAGTGACATTCTTGAAAACTGTACTATGTATGTTAAAAGTCTGTCTGCATTTTTATTATTTTCTCTTCTTTGTTATCATTTTAGAATTCGTGCTCTAAAAACTGTGCTTCAGGCATAGCCTAGACAAAAATGATTTTACCTTGAGGAACACATTTTTTAAAAAGGAAATTTATAGCCATTTTTGTTGTAGCTAACACTTTGACTTACGTAATTTAAAATTTTACGTTTCACCTTTGTATTGCTAAAGACAGCTCTACTTGAAGAACAAATGAGTGGAATGCTATTTACTGGAGAAAATTGCACAAAAGACTACTGTTGATTTTCTGTTCTTTCAGTGTCTGTGACCTTGGTCAAACCACAGAAAAATTCAGCAGCTTCCCCGGTAAAGAAAGGAAGCAACTGACCCTATTCCTTGTCTGCCTTGTGCCTACACTGAGTGGAAGGATCCAGTTACGAAAGACAGGCCGTCATTCATCTTGGGAACATGTCTCTAGACCTTCCACTTGACAACTCTCCTTTCTCTAGTGCTGTCCTTAAAACCCATTATTTTTTGGAGTACCAACATTGAGGTGTTCTGTTTATCCTTGTTCACCTTGTCAGTCGCACTGGACGCTGCTTTGATTCTCTCATGCCTATGGCAAAAAACTTAAAATCCTCAAGAAATGATTTTCTCAATGATTAACAAAATGCCTTGCATCATTTCATAAAGATTTATGTGTTCTCTCAAGTTACAATCAAATTTGTTAGATAAAGTGGCTCATCTTGGGAGAGATGCCCCTTTCTTTATAGTCATTAAATTTTTATTTCCAGGCAAGAAGTTCAATATTTCTTTTGATCTGCAAGTATCTACTGGGAAGTTACTAGGCGTTTGGACCTAGGAAGTCATTAAGGAAGATACAAAGATATTTAAGATGCTCCCTATAATTTAAAACCTAGTTGGTAAAATGAGATTTAAATACATAAAGCCATTGTATGACAGGGTAAATAATTCCTGAGCTATCACAGACATGGTTAGACTCGAGCTGGGCTCATAAATAAATACAATCTGCATGAAGAATCAGGAAGAGGAAAGCCTTCTGAACATTTAGAATAGCGAAGTGTGCTCAGGGTACGATGAGGTCAATAACAGAAGAGAAGCTGTCTGGCGGGAGCTGGTACTGGGAGAATGAATAGACAGAAGTCGGAGAAAAAATCTAAGCTAGCTGCATAGACGTTTTAATTTTCACTTCCTATTTTAAATACTGCATTATTTGAAAGTAACTAGACTTTCTGATGATAGTCTATACTCCTTATTCTAAAGGATTTGTCCCACATTATATCGCTTGGTATCCTTTAGTTCAAAATTTTCCCTCTCTTTCTCTTTCTTTCTTTTTGAGACAGAGTTTTACACCATTGCCCAGGCTAGAGAGCAGTGAGAAGTTGTATTGCTATCACTCACTATACCCTCAAACTCCTTCCCTCAACCTCCTGAGTGTCTGGGACTACATGTGTGCACCATCACACCTGGCTCATATTTTCATATGTTTTTACAGACAGTGTTGCCCAGCTGGTCTGTAACTCCTGCAGGAGCCTCAGCCTCTCAAACGGCTAGGATTACAGGGATAAGCCACCACGCCCATCCTCCCAGCCTCCCTTTATTTCTTATTGCATCATTGTTTTAGATACTTCAATTATGTATTCTTTCTTATTAATTAGCTGGCTTTGCAGGCTCTCAGGTACAAAGGTACCAAACTAAAGTCATTCATGATTCTACCCAAGATCTCTTTTCTCTTCCTGTCTTTGCAACATAGAGAATTACATCACCATTCCCCATATCACTCAAACCAGAAGTCAAGAAGTCTGTGTAGTATGCGTCCTAAGTTTGTTTAATCAGACTTTTCTTGTTTTCAGGTCCTCCCCATCCTACTTGCCAAATATTTTCCAGAGTGTTCCCATGCTTTCATTGTATGTTTGTGTACTTAACCTCATAGCTTTTACCTTTCTCCTGACCTTCATCAACTGTAACCAGAATTCTTCAAAGTCTAATAGTGAACTATAAAACTCTTCAGCTACTAGTTTTTATTTTTGTAATAAAACAAATCTTTCAGCATAGTGTACAAACCCTTCAGGATCCCTTTCCAGGCATCCTATACAACTTCCTTTCCCAGAACTTCCTTCTTCCTTGTTTTAGACCTACCATTTAGAATTCATAGACGTGGGTACATAATGTACTCTTTACAAATCTGTGAATTTACTCATGCCACCACTGTATCAAAGAAATTAATTTCCCTTTTTTTTTTCAACTTACAACCAGCTTCTGATCTTTTGGGACTGCTCAAATATCTATGCTTTCCAACCTTTTTGTGAAAATGCCAGTCCAAGTTGAGTTTCTTCATTTTTTCATTTATATTATTATAGGATATTCCTTGTATGGCACTTTCAAACTGTGCCAAACTAAAATTATTGATTGACTTATTTTACTTATCCATATTCTACAAGCTTGAGTTCAAAGATTCATCTCATCCTTTGCTTCCGGTAGAAGCATGGGGTCTGCCTGGCTCGTAACAATGTTCAAAGTGTGTTTCCTAAATAAGAAAGGCTTATAGTTTCCTTGCTATTTCCATTAGAAGAAAAGGGGATGGTATTCAATCTGAAAGAAAAAAAATAAACTGATGATCAAAATTCCATGACTCCAGGTTATTGGTCAAGCCATGATATGGAGATTTAAAGAAACTCTCTAACATTTAGAAACTGTATGTACTAATCCAACATAAAGCTAATAAAAAGAGCAAATTCTTTGTTTCCAGAGAAGTTCAAGCAAAAGTTTACTAACTGCTTGGTTTTAGAAAGATAATTCATGCTTCATACAATATTTAGATTCTATTTTTAAACTTCACCTCTCCAGATATGATATTGCAATCAAATTCAAAAAATATTTTGAGCGCTATCCTGTGTCAGAAACCATGTTATTTTATGAAATTCCCAACATATCTATGAAGTTATCTAATTCCAGATACAATATTTTAGTTGCAAGGTTGGAAGGTCATAGGAGTTTCAAAGAAAGAATGTTAACAAAGATAGCTTAAAGTACGGATTTAAAAATGCCAAAATAAAAATAAAGAAAAACAGCATGAAAATCATTACCTTCAGGGAGAAATAATAAATTTTCTTTTTTGTGGTTTTGGGCCAGGGCCAGGTTTGAACCCACCACCTCCGGTATATGGGGCCGGCACCCTTCTCCTTTGAGCCACAGGTGCCGCCCAATAATAAACATTTTTATATCAGACTACACAAAGCATGTGCAGGTAGATTTTTTAAGGATCACTTCAGATGGTTTGTGTGAATATGAAATGAAAGCTTAGAAGTAAGAGAATAGTGCTGGAACAGTAAGGCTGACATGCTAATTTTGAGGCAGCAGCTTTGAACTCAGGAATCAATTAAGCAAAACCTACCCATGCTCACAATGGAAAAAAACAAACCATTTGCAATTTAAACTACTTTGCATTTTCATCGTTTGCATGAATATTCCTATTTGGTCAGATTTGGGCATGGGGTGGAAAGGTACAGAAGGAAGAAACCTTTTACTCTTTTATTACGGAGTAGTTATCCTTAGGGTATTTTTCTTTTCTGTTGTCTTTTTTTTTTTTTTTTAAATTTATTTTTTAATTGAATGTTAACTATGTACATTAATGCACTTCTGGGGTACGCCTGCCTCATCAGAAGGTAATCAAAAAGCCCTTTGAATAAGGATATTGTTCTAATTTGTGTTCATAAGCCTGGGATTGTTGATTTCATACTCTTAGTGCAAAATAGCAACTGTTTTCTAACATAGTCAATGAAGTAATTGACTAATTGATATTCCTTCTCAATATTGATTGGCGTTGGCTTGCGAGGCTAGCATGCATAAATACTCTGAGGCAATCAGTAATTGATTTACCCATTTCAGAATCAAACAGATTTCTCTTGAATTATTTATAGGAGAAACACAATTTAAACAAAGGAAATTAAAGATGAAAAAGCAATAGCCAAACCACATATACATAAGTAGATATTCCATTTTAATATTGACCCCAAAGTGATTTCTCCTCATATGTGACACTAGTAATGGCAGCTCTACTCCACCTCCACTAAAAGGACAAAGGACGTATTTTTCTTTAGGTGAATATTGCAACAGGTCAAAGAGATATGTTTATAAAATATTGGCTGTCAATTTACCCATTCAGTAATCAAAGAATCAAACAGGAATTGTCTTGATCCCACAGAAATGTCCAAGTCCCAATTAGGTACAAAGTGAGGTACATTGAAATGCTAAATTATTTCTCCAAACAGGCAAATTCCTTAACAATTAGAAGAAAATAAGAGAACTACTTTGCTGTTGTTTTTAATCTGTACACTTTCACTAATTTTCATTTGCCACATCCATACAATTTGTAGTGTTACCTGTCATTAGTAAGAATTGTAAGATTGGCTTACACCTTTATTAAGATTGACTTGAAAAAGTAAGCAGCAACAAAGGTCTTATGTCAGCCCACTTCATTCATTTTCCTAAACAATAGCTAATGTACATGGAACTGCAAAAATGAAAGGAAATTATATGCCTGTCCAAAAATGAAATTATGTCATTGCATGTGGTTCCTTTAATCCTTTTATTCCTCTAATTGTGTTTCCTTTACATACTGACAGATTTGTTAAATTCAGTAATCTACAAATTATTTCTCTAGTTATTACTACAGTAGCCAAGTTTTTTTTCCTTTAATTTTTCAATTTTTTAATTTTCAAGTTGACCTTTCAGTCACAGTATTCTTCCAAATGAGTTTAAGGCTTGAACCTACAATCACTTAATAGGCCTAAAAATGCACAAGAAACTAATTTTTGCCCACATGCAACTAAATGCTAAGTAGCCCCTGGAATTCCCGTTGCCAAGAGGACAAATTAGACACTCAATCTCACCTGTAACTGGAACCTGCAGGCTCTATTAGACACACACATAGTTTTGCCTTGACAATATATAGCTGTCACAAAATAGCTGGCTTGGAGCGTTAGACTAAGAATAGGCACTTGGCCTTTTAGAACGACCCTGAAGAACTTAACTGTGGAATGTTTTCTTATACTCAGACCTTATCTGCTCTCAGGCAAAGTTCTCCAAACATTTCTACAATGTAATATTTACTTCTGTGTTTTCTTTTCTCATATTTCAGCTCTCACACAGAGTTGAAATAGTCTATGATTCTGTGTCTCTGAGAATTGTTGCATCTGAGTATCAGGGTTCTACAGAATTATGCACGTCAGCCTTCAACACAAATCAACTTGTGATTACAAACGCTTGCTCAGGTAATGCTAGGGTTTTGTAAACATAATGTCTTTTCCTGGAAAATTTACATATTCTTGAGGCACCATTTTGATTTCAAGGAGAAAGCTAACAGAAGACAGTGTTAACAGGATATGTTCGTCTTTCTGTATTGGATTTTAGTATGTTTTCACCAAATTCATGTGTAGAACAACTTTTTCTTATTACTGGGATAACAGTCTCCTGTTTTGAAGACTTAAAGGAAAGCTGATGATTTGTACTTTTCACCATCATGTCTGGGATAATAAGATAAAAGTATGAGTTCTAAGATGGTGAAATAATTTCTTTGTGCTTTTCAAAAAATGAATTACAAGACATAATGGTACTATAAGGCAGAAAAAAAAATCAGTCAATGCAATCAAATTAGGCAAGGTATGTTGGAGAATTATCAAAACTGGAAACTAGGCAAAGGGATTACTTTATATCTCTCATGACAATCTCTAGGGATGTCTCTTTGTCTTATTATTTTCTATTGATTAGGATATTTTACTTCTCTATGAGAAGGCTATTGACTTGTAGGAAACTAATAGCAATACAAATAATCTGCTCTAATTTTATTTGGTAAAGACAAAAAGATTAATTGAATAATATAACCCCAGAGTTTATACCTTTATTAATTTTTAGAATAGGCACCAGCTTTTTTTCTTTCTATATTAGCCATTCTATTCAAACTTACCTTTTTCAGTGAATTTTGAACTAACTTATGTTTGGGGCAAAGATACCCATCAGAATGGAATCTGAACGAAGCCTGGTGAATCCCTTATATAATCCATGGGGTTGACAATAAACCAAAATGTAGCAATAGAACATCTAGTATAGATATAGAGATAGAAATACTTGGTCAGGTTTCAAGGTACCTGTCACCCAAAATGTCATGGCTCCAGGCAGCTGTTTGTGTCCTCACTTCCTGGAATGCTCTGGGCCAATGACCAGACCTGTCAAAGTAAGACATGTATGAATGAAACAAAGTTTATTGAGACAGAGAACAATAGGTTTACAGAGCAAGATACAATGCCCATAGACAGTGAATGGGCCTCCACTGTCATGACAAAAAGGCAAAGAGGCAAAGGTGATGGCCATCAGTTCTGTTTTATACTGTCTGGATCAGGCCTACCTCTTGGTTGAGAGGTTACCTTAGAACCACAGTCATACTGTACATGTGGACCTCCGGTGAGCCTCTCTGAAAGCCCATAGAATGGTGTGGACTGCAATGTATATTTAAGCTAATGGCGTGATAATTAACCTTAAGGCTGTTCTGGGTCACCTTCAAAACTCTACTGTACCTTTAAGGCTTGACTGACATGGTCGTCTATACCATTTTTATGGTTGGCACTCTAGGTTCTGATTGGCAGATTTGTAGGGTGTTCCCACCTCCTCAAGTGAGAACAATCACTGGAGACAGAGTTAAGGTGAGATGGAGACGTGCGGGCTCTGCCCTTGTCCTTTTCCCCTAGGAGAGCCAGATCTCTAGCTTCTACCTAACATAGTTACTCAACTTTTTTCCTTTCTCATACTTTCATTCTTGTTTTAAGCTGACTGCTGCACAGTTTAAAAGAAACAGTAGAGTTGACATCAGGTTGGCAATCTGAAGAAAGAAAATTTGATCTGACTCAATCCACATACACGGAAGTAGTACTTTTGATATGTCAGAAATCTTTCATTGTACTTGATATTCATTTGCCTTCAATTTGTAGGCATTGTAAACTCTGAATTTAAAGATATTCTTAATTAAATTAGTCTATATGTATCTTTTGGGAGAGGGTATTGTAGAATAATGATCAGAGCTAATGTTTACTAATATTATTAATGTGCTGTCCCACAATTGATGAATAACTGTGTTGGAAAGTTGTCCTGCTGCAGCCATGACAGATGCAAATTCAATAGTTGGTAGTATTTAATTGCATCCCAAGATGAATATGTAAAAGTAGGAGAGCAAGTAAAAGCTCAGAGGTCCGGGTTCAACTTTTAATAATAATTACACATATGACATACACTTTCAATTGTAGGCTCCTTTCTCGTTTTGGTGGGAAGAGTGGTTTGTTTTTTGAATTTTTAACCCATCTCAGCTCCATTTAGGAAGTACAAAAGAAGACTTTCTCTTCCCAGTGACAATGAGATATAACGAATGCTAATATATTTTTCTCCATCATAATCGCTATTTCCAATGACCAAAACAGTGTCATCTATATACTTTCTATATATTAAGTACAAAAGTTAAAAATTAGAACAATGTAGTCTCAAGCAAATTCCTGACTTGTGGTTCATAAAATAGAAGCTTATAAACTGAAGATCACTATAAATAATTGTATACTTTCTTTGTTTTCAGGGATATTCAAAGGCAGGCGGTAAGTAAGCACTATAAAAAATTGCACCACTATCTGCTGGTCGTAGGAGTAAGTTGTTTAACAGCCTAGCTAGTTCTGCAATAAACCTCATACAGCTAAGAGTCTGCTGAAGATAACTTTAGAAAGATATCTAGCTTTCAACCACTTGCTATTGCGTCTAAGTGCCCATAATGGACTCTTGGGACCCCCGTAGATGCAAGAGCCGTATTGACTCTACTCACATCTCTCATGGGAGAAACTTGATAATGAGCATGCATATCTTCATCAGCTATCATATAGCTCAGTTCTTTTATAATGGATGGAATGAGATTGAGTGCCATCTATGTATGCCTCTTCACATTGTAGCTCTCCCGTTAGTGCCAGATGTGTCTTCAAGAAGGATCACACTTCAATGTTAGCAAATCACTGTGGCACCTGGTATCTGCTCTTTTAAAGTAACATGGCTAAATGGGTGAAATACCTCTAAAAGGAAAAAAGAGAACTAATGTCTGATATTCTAAATTTCAACATTCTAAATCTCTTTCAAGTACCTTTTGACATTTAAAACATATACTTCTTTTCTCTTTTTAAAGAACTTTAAGGTTTCTGAAGCCTTGCAGTTTAGTGCAGGACATAACACACCCTACTTACAGCCACTCCGACATGTATAAATTACTTGGGTCTAGAATAAAGATCTCTTCTTGTAAGTACCTTGAAAATCTAGTGACAATCATGCACACAAGTTGGAAGTTGGCTCTCATATGTATTAGGAGGTAATCATTCTTTTCAGGGCTTTGCCTCCTACCATCCCTTTGTGTTCTATTCTTTTATTATGCCAAAATGCTTTTGCAAAGCAAATAAACCATGATTATGTTTATTTATTTATTTATTTTTATTAAATCATAGCTGTGTACATTAATGCAGTCATAGGGTACAATGTGCTGGTTTTATATACAATTTGGAATATTTTCATGAACCTGGTTAACATAGCCTTCATGACATTTTCTTAGTATTATGTTAAGAAATTTATATTCTACATTTTTAGTAAGTTTTATAAGTACCCTTGTAAGATGCACCGTAGGTGTGATCCATGTCTAATGTTCTTTTTTTTTCTGACTTGATTCTCTCACAGCTTTTCTGTTTTTTTCAGTACATTTACTGAATTTTCCATGAACATCTTTTATAGTCAAACATATTTCATCAACTCATAAGTAAGGTAACAATATTATATTTCTAGCATTCATACTCATATATTATCTTCTCCTAAGAGAATAATTAAAAAGTATAGCTAGTTAGAGGTTTAGAATTACTAGAATAAGATTATAGTGAAAGCGTTGCTATTACTTTGTCTAGACAGCAGAGAGCAGTATAAAGCTAGCCCTATGCAAATAGATTGTGCCACCTTAGGGTGCATGAAGGCAGCCAGGACAGGAATCCTGGGAATGCCTTTCTATCCGTTTCACTTCCCTATTTTAAAGGAAAGTGGCTCAGGAAGGAATTAATACTGTAAGAAGGGGACTTTCTTATTTTTCTAAGGAAATTGCCATCAGCATTGAATAGTACTCAATTCAGAGAACTAATCAACAGAACCTCATTTTATATTAATAAAATCTCAAGGAAGACCTCTTGCTTTTTCAGAGATGTTAATTCCAGCTCTCAGGCCAGTGGAATTTCTGTCTAATCAAGTGGAATGTGGCCAACCTAAATCAATCAGCATACCATGTATATTTAACTCTGGTGCTATTTCAACACTGGAGCTTTTAGTTTGAGCTTTTAGTTTACTGGAGATTGTAGTTTATTCTTCAATGAAGTATGGCCTCATGAATGCCAAAAATCTGAAAATCCTGGATAGCTATTTTTCAAGAGATTAATTTTTTTCTTGAATCACTAACGGGTACTTTTAAGAGAAGAGATAAGGCACTGCAGAATTCACGTGAAGTCTTTATTTTTAATCATTCAAAACACACAAGATGAACAGATACTGTCTTTTGATTGAAATAAAATTTAAGTGCTTGATTTAAAAGCAATGTCTGTAGTTCTGAAGGTTTTCCATTTGGGATATGAATTAGAGTACTGATAATACTGTCCTTTGGACTATTCTTTTATTCTTTCTTCATTTTATTCTACATCTTCTGTTTTTAATCTAAGCCTGAATTTGCTATAGTCAGTATTTAAAAGCTTCCATGTAGTGAAATATGACATCTCACAATTCCAGACCGAAAGTAGACATAACCAAGGATTAAGATGACATACAAGAAATAAATTAAAAAGTGTGTGTTTTAGCTGTCCTTAATAGAAATTGGTTTGTGCGTCATTACCTCGTATCTTTTACCTTTTTTAAAACTACACTATTGTCACTTGAACTTTGTATAAGAAGTCAGTAAGTTAAGGGAAGCCCTGGGCAAGAATGTTTCTGGTAAAGGCCAGTGATAGACAAGTGCAGAATTTCACTAAATGGAGTTGGATTTCAAATTCATGTTTTTTTGAGAGTTCAACTGATGAGCTTTCTTCTCTCCGTCAACATGATAGAGTAAAAATAGCATAGATTTTGAAGACAGACAGTATTTATTCATGGGACTGTTTTTTACTATTTCTAAACTATGGGATATTTGCTCTTTTATTTGTCTTCATTGTCTCTCAATGCAACTAGGAAATAAATACTTTATTCACAAGAAAGCTAAGAGGAGAATTAAATGATATAATGTTAATGAGGGAGCATCTCTCCATCACAGATGCTAAAAAATGTTACTTCTTCCCTCCATCTCTTAAGTTTATGAAAGTAATTAAAACTTAAATAGGTTTCCTTTCTGATAGACATTTAGCATAAGATACATTGGACTGAAACTATGGTGTTTCCATAGCATTTTTGCTGTGAATTAGATAGTGAATGGAAAATACATAACACAGCTCTGTATGATAAAATCATCTAAATTCTATCTGTATGTCTTTCAAAACATTTTTCTCAGCCAGTTATTTCAAACCATTAAGCACTATAAGTCTAAGTGGACAAAATTTTTATTTTGAGATCCCAGACTGTGTTAGACTATTACTTGGGGTACCCCAGTGAATAATATTCTAGTATTTACACTACCACACTGCTTCTAGGATTGGTATATGATTAGCTTTGGAGCTAATACTCCAATGGAGCACTAGTTAAGTATGATATATGCAGACACAGTAAGAACCTTCACATGGGGACAGATTTGCTTAAAGCACTCCTTCTTGGAATCTGCTCTAATAAGCTGCCAATGCATCTATTTAGAGAGGCCCACGTAAAAGACAGCTGAACTTCCAGATGGTGGCTAGCACCAACATGGCTAGCTATAGGAGAAAGGACATTCTGAATCTTTCAGTCATCTCAGTAGCCCACATGAGGAGAAGAATCATCCATTCAACTCATAGAACCATCAGGAGTTATGATTTTTTAAATAGTTTAATGTGTAACAATAGAATACCCAACACTGTGTAACGGGCCTTGAAACACTAGATGTTAAGGCTAGTTTTCAAGTCTATGGTTCTGAAGAAATCAGTGAGAAATAAAAAGTAAGAAAGAATATTTGGGGTAAAGTGGAAAAGAGACCAAAATATAAAATGAATATATAACCAATAGATAAGAGTTATATATTTCAAGTAAGGCATCACTTTCTTTTTTTCCTTAGTGATACAGAAATAAAAGATAATACTATAAATGTGAATGTACACTTAAAAATGTCTGTAAGAATTACTTGTTTTTACTTAATTTGTACTATCACTTCCTATGTTATATATATTGGTAAAATGAAGGTTAATAAAGCATGTGTCTTTAAGGAATTTGGAAAAGAAAAACTTTAGGATTCTGGTGCCAAAGATCATCTGTTCTTAATTAAAAATAAATTAAAAATCTATTTTCTTTCTAATCCCATCAACCAAATCAAAGCCTGAAAAAATTTGTAAGAATAATCTCATTTTAAGCCAAATTATCTTGATAGTCTTAACTCACGTAACAGTTACATTGTTTGCTGCATACATATTTTAAGATAAAATATAGATATTGTGTTAGATATCTAGCAAAGAATAATTGAACTTGAACTAGAGTGGTAGCACCTGAGGTAGAGGGCTATTGAGATATGAATATAAAATATTTTTAAGTAGTTGATATTATATCCTGAATGTCTGTGACCCCTAAACTTAATATTCTAAGCCCAAATGTGCTGATATTTAGAAGTGGTCCTTTGGGAGCTAATTAGGTCATAAAGGTGGAGCCCCTGAGAATGGGATCAGTGACTATGAGGAAGAAACAGAAGAGCTTGCTGCTTTTTTTTTAGAGACAGAGTCTCACTTTATCGCTGTTGGTAGAGTGCTATGGCATTGCAACTCACAGCAACCTCCAACTCCTGGGCTTAGGCAATTCTTTTGCCTTAGCCTCTGGAGTAGCTGGGACTATAGGCACTTGCCACAATGCCCAGCTACTTCTTTGTTGCAGTTTGGCCAGGGCTGGTTTTGAACCCGCCACCCTCGGTATATGGGGCCAGTGCCCTACCCACTGAGTTACAGGCACTGCCCAGGAGAGCTTGCTTCTTTTCTACTCTTCACTTGCCTTGTGAGGATTCAAGGAGAAGAAAGCCACCTTCAAACCAGGAGAAATGCCCTCATCAGATACTGGATCTGCCCAACCTTGATCTTGAACTCCTTAGTCTCCAGATCTGTTCTTAAAGCCCCTAGTCTATGGTAATTTTTTTTAGAGCAACCTGAATTGACAGAGAATGAACCAACCTAAAGAAATGGATGGGAGGTGATGAAGAGAATCAAATTGTACAGCAAGACTGTGAGTCCAAGTCACTCAAAAAAGAAAATCTGATTAATTAACATCTACGGTTTATTATGAGACCAAAGTGAGATAATTAGTGGAATATGGAGAGGGAAGGAGATGAGGGGAGTTCATAACTTGTCCAAGCTCATTAGTTGCATTAATTCAAGTGCATTTGTACCAGGAGTTCAGACTTTCTCTCATAGCTATTTTGGTCCATCTACTAAGAAGAATCCATTGACCACAGGTATTTAACTATGCTCTCAAAGTCCTAGATGTAAGAATTTTTTCCTTAGGAGCAATCCTTCCTTAGGGGATTAATGTTACGTATTATTTCATCTCTTAATTTCCTTGATCTTTTTTCAAGTTAAATGTTTTGAATTTAGTCTGTCCTCCCAAGTTCTTATCAATAAACTCATTATTTTTAAAATATCAATTTATGTGACTTAAAAAGGAAAATAGAGAGAAACTAAGAAAGATAAATAAAATATGCCAGTACAAGGTGATATAAAGATTTTATTGCCACTGGTTTGAGAAGAACTATATAAAAACAAGGTATTATTCTAACTGCACAGAAATAAATTCTTATAGCAGAATGCATCCATAAACCATTAACTAATAGAACAAGTATGTGTGTGTGTATATATATGTGTATGTACATTACAATATAGTTATAACCTTGCAGAGTTACAACTTTAAAAAATTTCCATTTGTTTTATTCACAAATTTATTATTTTGTTTTATTATTTTCCAGAAAAAAATTAACATTTTCTTTGTACTTAGTACTAAAATACATAGTACATTTTTCATAAATCCAAGATAAGTAAACTCTTCTAACTCTGTGATTTGTGATTATGTATTGGCTTAAGAAGCATATGAGAGATTGTACCATGGGGCTGTGTAAAGCCTTATTGATTTTTAAATATGTAGAAAGCTACGGAATTACAAGACTTTCCATTCATATCTCATCTTGGAATGAACATTGACTGTATGAAACAATACTGCTTAAATGTGGATAAGCTTCAAATGATACTTTTTAATGAGTTAGGGTTTGTAGTTTTGGCCTCTAGGTCCTAGGGAAGTGAATGTGAATCTTGTATAGCCAAAAAAAAAAGAGGAAATGCAATCAATTAAAAGCAAGAGTGAGACCCTGTCTCTAAAAATAGAAAATAGCCAGGCATTGTGGCAAGAGGATCATTTGAATCCAAAAGTAGGAGGTTGCTGTGAGCTATGTCACCTCCTCACAGCACTGTACCAAGGATGACAAAGCAAACCCTGTCTCAAGAAAAAAAATTAAAAAAGCCATACTGGTAAATCTATAATCAATTTTTAAAGCACTATATTTTGTTATTTCAAATACATAGTGGTGTTCTGCAAAGCAGAAAATGCACAGATGTAAGATAAACAACATCAGGTTAAGACAGTTCTGATCAGTAATTTACTCCCCAATAGTAGAAAATCGGTGTGATAAAAGCAAAGATACAATCTAAATATGGCTACTAGGCCACTGCAAGTGCTACTAGTCACATGTAGAGAATAAGAAGTGGTATTATGAGTCACCATGATGAATATCAAAGTGTGTTTGCTAATTAGCCAAATGGATGCTAGAAATTACCTTGTATTAGTAAATTGTAAGTGCTTACGTTATATGGATTATGAAAACAATCATTTTATCTTTCTTGTTCTGAACTGTACATATGAATTTTGTGAAACTTTTCCTATATCATTGAAAGTGTTGCTGAATCTTTGATTCCCAGGCAGAACTACACACACACACACACACACACGCATACACACACACATATATATAAAGAGACAGATACACAGAGGAAGAGTGAATGTCTAATTCTCATAACAATAGCATAATAGAATCCTGTCTCTGGAATTTTCTCACATTGGCCTTATGAATCTTTCATATAAGTGATGTTAGGAAGATAGAACTTGATAAAGAGTTGTGCAGTGGACTAAAGGTTTGTGACATTTCCCCTCAAATCTATATGCCAAAACTCCAGTCCCAGTGTGGCAGTATGAGGAGGTGGGGACTTTGAGAGCTAGTTAGGTTCTGAAGGTGGAGCCCTCATGACTGGGATTAGTGCTGTGATAAAAGTACAAAGCACTTCTGTGTACAAATTGACTTAGGTGGTCTTAACCACACCTCTAGTATTGTCACTTTTCTTGCATGCATTATGGTTCCTTTTAACTCTATTTGCTACACAAGCTTCAGGAAATGTTCATATTGCTCCCTTGTTTAAATTATTTCAAAGACTTTTGAATACTTTTAGAACATAATACAAGATCATTCAGAAGACCTGCTTGATCAAATTACTTTCTCTCCACACTAACCTCGGGTCATTCTCTCTCCCAAATCGCTACTTTTCATCCACCCCCATTTCTATCTTTAGAGTTCTTTCAACCCCTAGAACATTATTTTTCTTTTCTCAGCTATCATCTCTTTCAGGGTTTCTCTTCAACCTATGGGGAAGGGGATGCAGGCAACTCCATCTCTCAATATAAATAAATGCCCTTTGAGGGAAAACTTAATTGAACCTCCACATTAGTTTGGGTTCCTATATTAATACACATTAAATGTTTCCTGTAGGTGGATCATTTTTCCTTTTTAATTATTCTATTATGGTGTTTACTACTCTTTAGTGTAGAACACATATAACAGAAAATATATTAAAGAAAAAACATAAGAGAGAAAGGAAGGAAACACAATTGTTCCTGGGAACCATTTCGTGTATTTCTTATGTTCTGGAAGATGATAGCTCAACACCAGCTACTGATCTCAGTTCTTCCTTTAGCTTATGATACAGACTAATAAGAAAAGTAGTTTGACTTATTGGCAAACTCGTTATTGCCAACTTAAATTACTTCAGGCCCCAGGAATCCTCTTGCCTATTCTTGCCTCATTTCTCACCCTTAAGCCTTTATACAATTATTTATGGGGGGGGGGGCGGAGAAGAAAAATAACATAGACATTAAATGAGTGAGATTGTATGTTCTTATTGTTCAAGGCAATCTGAAAGAATGAGCAGATAGGAAAAGAAAACACATCTATGGTGAGCAGAATGCGGTATGTATAGATAATCTGAAATATGAAAGTGTAAAGAACAGGGCATAGAGTTGGAGGTAACAAAAGAAGAAGGTTGATTCCTTCAACTGGATTTAAGCAAGACCTTACAGCGTGATGCAACGTTTTTTAGCATGATTGTTAGACCCACGGACAACCATCCTATTTTCATTCTTTACTACACAGATTTTTGCACCCTTTAATACAGGATTGAAGTTTTCTGTAGGAAAAACAGATGATACGTTCCATACACATGCTGCATAGAACTTTTCTGATGAACCAGCTCACATGACTTAAGAACATTAACATGTAGCATATAATTAAATTAATATTATAACTCCATTAGCAAGGACAGTACCAGAATTAGAAAGACAGACATACATATAGGGTTACTGTCTAAAAAAAATGTCAATTTCTTAAACTCAAAGAATTTGAAGAAGAATCTAGAAAAATTCCAGAGCCTATTTTTCAAAGCATATTTAAAGAACACTTAGAAACAAAAAGACTAATTATCTGGAACCAGCATGCTTCTTCCCAAAGAACAAGGCTGCCAGACTTTAAGGTGTAGTGTATCAGAATTTCAAAGGCATCTAGCAGGTTTTCTTGTGGTAATTTTGGCTCAGAATCCAGTGAGATAAACTGTCATTCATCCATCTCTCCCACATGTCCATCTCATCTACAAAATTTTTTTGAGAAAACCAAGCAGATTGCTTCTGAAATTCAGCTATGTGTGCACTATGCCAACAAAACTTAGTTTTGGGAAATGAGGAAGAAGCAAAAGCAAACCCAGAAGAGTGGGGCAAGTGTCGCTCTGATATTAAGTATGGGAGTATGAGGCTACAGCTTTCTACTGTTTTCTGTTCTATAGCATCCTCGAGATTTATACTAAGGTTACAGGTGAAACAAACTGACATCATGGAGAAGCTTGCCATGTTCAGGACACAGGATCTAAAATTCTTCAAAGAAATCATAGTCTGGTTTGACCAAAATTCCACACTTAATAATATGCCAGCAGTCACCATACATAAGAAGTGAAGTGTTCCAGGTAATTTAGCAATTTCTTCAATACTCATTCTTACTGTATTTGGCTACACTAGAGATGAATTTATTTAGAAACCATTTCTTCTCCAAGATTCCATGAACATGTAATTTGTTCACATTACTCCAATCTTTTTGTCATCTTCTTTACTACATACTGTATTTCCTTATGTTAACCCTTACAAGTTAACAAATTAATTTTTCTAGCATTGCCTTTTTTCTTGCTTTGATTGTTGCCATTTTTTTATTGAATGGTAACTAGGTACATTAATGCACTTCTGGGGTACAGTGTGGTGTTTTCACATACAATTTGAAACATTTCCATCAAACTGGTTAACTTCTGCACAGCCCAGAACACAGTAAGTAAGGCAAGCAGACAGCCATCAGAATGGGAGAAGATTTTCGCAGGTTATGTCTCCGACAAAGGTTTAATAACCAGAATCCATAGAGAACTTAAACGTATTAGCAAGAAGAGAATGATTGTTGCCATTATTATTGATAATGATTCCATTTTCAATTCTCAATATTCATCTTCTATTTAGTGGTTTTTTTTTTCCCTACAGAAGTTTTAGATGAACTTAAGAGG